>VYZM01013898.1:136812-273594 GCA_013398915.1 Dromas ardeola | reverse complement strand
AAAATATAGTTTACAACACCTACAGTTGTAAAGCGTGAATGCTTAGCAATGTAAAACTAACCCCTTTTCAGCATGCCGTGCTGTTACAAACAGCTTGTGTTCCTGGCGCTTTGGCGAACCCGAACCTGGGAGGGACCATTACAAGCGCGGGGCCACACACCGGGCCGCAGGAGAACTGTGTGTGTCTGTGCAATGACCTTTCCAGACCGCTGGGTATAAAATATTGAGGTCATCCGTGAAACAAATAGTTGCAATCCAGGGAGATTGGAGTGTTTTAGAATGCGCCTCAAAGAGCCAAATGACCTTTACTGTTTCTCGCTAAATTTAAAATGCTCTCCGGAGGCCTGGTAACGCGGTTAGCCAGCGAGGCGGGCTGGAGGCAGGTAGAGCAGTTTGATGCAGGGCGGCGCGTGCCAGCCCCCGGGATTAACCATGGCTTTTGGAGTGACTCCCGCGCTGGGGAAGGGGCCGCGCGCTCGGGCTGGAGCCCCTCAGACCCGCAACGGTGGGCATTTGGTGTCCCCTGCGGGCTTCTTCAGCCCCTCGGCAGGGAGGGGGGGTGGGAGCAGCTACACCTTCTCTAACTGGGTTTAAAGGTGGTTCTGCTCAAGCCGGAGTCAGCTGGGCAGGGGTGGTGATGGGGGTGTCGGTGTGAGGGCACTAACGCCAGCCAGTGCGTGTGCGGCCTGCGGGCGTGTGCCCGCATGGTGCGGGGTTCGGGCCTTCTGTTCAAATTTATGGCATCGAGTTTCTGTGTCTGTAATAAGCATGTCACCCCCACATCCCAATACCCCCTCCAGCAACGAAGCTGTTAACAAGCTAACATTGTTAACAATTAATTGTTCATGAGCAATAACCTGGCTCAGGCCAGGGCTGTGGTGGGTGAGTGTGGGTTAATGAGCTGCGGTCGGTCACCAGGTGAGTTGGGGCTCAGGCATGGGACTGAAACCGCTCAGAAACCGTCCCCTTTTTGTTAAAACACTTAAAGCTCAGAATTGGACAACCCTGGGACGTAACAAGTTGGGGGGTGCGACACACACAGGGGGGTGTAGGGGTGGGGGTGTTCAGAGAAGGGTGTTGCTGGAGGAGGGAGCCCCCGGTGTGGAGCGGGGCGGCCCAGGGGCGCCAGAGCCGGGGGCTCAGGAAGGACACGCTGCTCCCAGGCTGCCGCGGCTTTGGGGTCTGCTCAAGCCTCTGCCCTGCCCTCGCTGACCCTTCTGGTGACACCCAGCTGTGGAACAGCTGGAGCAAACCTCCCTGGGGTGGTGTCTGTCGTGTCCCCCCCATGTCCCCCCCAAGGGCTCCTCGCCAGCCGGTCCCCGGCCACCTCAGGGGTGTGGGGCGCTGCGGCTCCAGTGGTGGGGTGGGGAGAAAGAGACTTTGGGTTTTGGCGGGGTGATGTTCCAGCAGACCCCGGGGGCACTGCGGGCCAGGGAGGGGGTAGATTGGGACGGGATGTCCCCCTGGCCCAGCCGCGGTGACAGTGCCAGGCTCTCCCCGAGCAGGGTCTGAGCCGCTGGCTCTGCCAGGACACGGGGAGCCCGTGCTGCTGGAAGCGCTCAAGCCCTGGCAAGAAATTTCACGCGTCCACAGAGACTTTGTTTCATATTTTATTGAATTTCATTTATATTAAATTAAAAATATATTTCTGACAGATTCATGTAACAAAAAGGCAGAACAGTTTTCAAATTGTTCAGCTGGGATGAGCGTGGGTTGATGCAAGGTGGGTCGCAGTCTACATTTGCCTTAACAAACAGATAAAGCTCTACCCCAAGGACCAGGAGGAGAAACTCGGGACTGCACACAGGGCGGAAAATGTAACCACACAAAGAGAAGATCCACAGGTTTCTCCCCAGCCTCCAAACAAGACAAAAGGGGAGGGAAGAGAAAAAAAAAGAAAAACCAAGAAACCATGAAAAGAAGGGAAATTATGCTAAAATATGTACCTAATATTAACCCAGGTCAGTAAGTATTTTAACAGTGCATAATCCTCGATAGCTAAAATATGAGAAACGAAAGGTTAAAGTAACATTACGCCACACGCAATTGGCATACCCTACTGTGTAAGCAAGTGCAGAAAGTCTGAACACACCACAATAGTGCTAAAACACAGAATCACACAGAATGCCAAAAATGGTACTTCTAACCAAAACCAGAGGGTGGGAAGGGAGAGAAAGAAAAGGGGAGGAGCGGCTTAAATCACAAGCAAATTACCTATATACAAATCAACCCTAAGGACAATTATGTTCCAAATAATGGTGTCCACAAGGAAAATAAAAGCAACATTATCCTTATTTACAAATGCAACTAGCTGTGTCTTTAACAAGCTATAAAAATACTATTCACATTTTCAAAGTAACATACAGTAGTTTTTGTATTTTTTTTTTTTGTTTCAGAAAGGCAGCTAACTCTGAATGCATCACTTCGCAAGAAATTAGTCTCTTCCCCAACGTGCTGACGCGTCTCTTCTTCTGAAGGTACTTCCTAAGGCAGAAGTATTGTTGTTTTCTCTCTTTGCCCTTTGAGAACAGGGGGAACTGGCTAAAACTCATGACCCTCCCCATCTCTGCCTCTCGCCCACCTCCCCGCAGGTGGCCGGGCCGGTTGCCCTGGGCCGAGCTGGTTGCCCTGGGCCACCCTGGCTGCAGGGAGCGCAGCCCACGGAGGCAGCCGCCCCCTGCGCCACCCCCACGACATCGGGCAGGAGCTGGGTGCTGCTCCTGCGTCGTCTCCCAGACGGGGCTCAGCCTTTGATTTTGAGGACAGTGATGCCGTTCTCCGGGCCGGGGACCATGAGCCTCATCAGAAAAGGAAAAGTCGATAGTTCAAGACTGCCAGGTCAGGAAATACATTTTGGATGTCTCCGTTTTCAGGAGGAGACTGCTTTTTCCCCTCCCTACGCGAGGGCTGCTACCTCTTCAGAAATTCCAGCTTACGATGTTGGGGAAATTGCAAAAACTGGGCCAAAAAAAGGATTAAAACCATAGTGAATAATGTATTGAATACGTACCAATTTCCAACGTTAAAATGGTATAAAAAATGTGTTTTCATTGACCTGCATTTTCCTCTTAACACACCCCCCCATAAGAAGACAAGTACCCAGCAACTACCTTCAGTCCCCCTCCTCAAAGGAACAGTGGTTTCGTGCATTCAAAGTTAGCTACCCCTTACACAGCTGCTCAGTTAATAATCGACCCATTTAACAGCAGTACCAGTTTATGCTACATATGTCAGAGTACCTTACCTCAAAAGAACGGCATACATATCTACACTTACTTATAAAATACCATTCACAGTTTATTACTGTGGTTATCCCAAAAGGGTTTAGTCTTCGGAGTGCTATGGACAATACAGTGTTTTCTCCCTAAGAGGCCTCGGAGGCTGGGCAGGGCGCGGGGACGGCGGCTCTGCGGGGACCCAACCGCTGCGCTCACGGCCAGGCGCGGCAGCGACTGCCCACGGCTCCATGTACCTGTGCGCCCTGCTCACCCCCCAGCCACCAGCGGGAGGGTGCCGTGCGGACGCACCTCTGCCCCGGTGGTTTCACCCACCACGCGTACGGAGCACGATTTCATGGCTTTTTTTATTGGGGGACAGGGGGGCAGGGTGAAGGACTGGGACATAATTACTCACACTGCGTTAACACCTTACAGATCTCCCCTTAAAACCCCTCTCGGAAAAGGAAAAAAAAAAAAAGCAGCTCTGACTCTTCTTGTTTCCGTCCCTGGGTTTCCCCGCACGCCCTTTCCTGGCCTGTCGGCACAGAGCCCAGCTGGGGGATGCCCCGGGTGGAAGCGGCTCTTCAGGAGACTCTGCTCAGGAGCTGCGCTTGGCTGCAGTTCCAGCACGTCCCACCCCCACCGCTCGCACCTGAACACCCACGGGTGTCCCCCGAAAGGCGCTCTGCATCTCCCAACCTACGGGCAACCCCAGGCCCAGCGCAGAACCGCTGGCTGAGCCGCACGCGTCGTGAATTGCCCCACCAGCAGTGAGCCTGGCAGCGTTACACCTACTCATCCACACAACGGTACGGGAACATGACCCTGTGCTAAAATAAAATGAAAGCAAAGGTGGAGACAAGTGATTTCTGGACATTTTAGAGTGGTGCTTCTAACCATGGAACTTTATTTCTGTTATTTATTCTGAATTTGAAAACCCCATTGGTAACAGTGCCCTTTTGTACCTGTGTAACACTTAGCAAGAGCCTAAAAGAGAGCGATCTTGCAAACACAGCAAGGCTGCAGAGGCTGCCCTGTGGGACGACCGCGGCTCCTTGCACAGGATGGAGCGTGAATATTACAGTCAACCACCCCTGCCCCGCACATCCCCGGCTTTCTCAAAAATATTTGAACTCAAATCCAAGGTTTTCTATCACAACAGACAAGCTGTTGTGTCAGCAGCAGAGGTCCAAGATCCACGGGAATGAGAATATTGCAAGTGACACAGCTAGAAATGAACAGTCTTCATGTAACTGCACGTAACGCCACCTTTTTAAATAAAAAGTATTTGCCGAAGGGAACTTGAGGCGATACTGTCCCCCCTTTGAGGTGCTCTGTAGGAGGCAAAGAGGTGGCCGATAAGCGGAGGGTGGTCTCTGGTTCATGCTAAAGCCTCTGTTCCACCAGCCACCCTGAAGCTAAGCAGCCTTCAGAGCAGGTCTGCACCTACCTGAGCTCAACAGTTCCAAAATGGGATTGGGAAAGCAGGTGGAAGCCCCGACACGCCGGTTGTGCAAAGCGAGGGAAAACTCCATCCCAACGAGTGAGCGATGTCCCTGCTGTCAGTTCCTGCTGTCAGTCCCTGCCTGCGGCTTTTACGCTACACCCGTTCCCCCCCCACTGAAAGGGTCGGCAGACACAGGGTGCGAGTGTCCGTGTGTCCATCTGCCCGTGTGGTGCTGCAGTGGCTGCTCCCTTTCCATAAAGAGACGCCCGCCCAGGGTGCCCAGGGCTCCCGCGGGCAGCAAGGCTGGGATGCCTTCAGTTACCCTGGGGATTACAGGACCGACAGCCTAATTCTGAGTTGTGCCAAAGCCTCCTCATCTCCCGGCTGGTACAAAGGAGCCCAAATAATCCCTTCATTCCTTTAGCTACCACCATGATGCGGGACACCTACGCAGACACCCCATCAGAAAAAAAAAAAAGATTTTTTGTTTCATATCTGAGCTTCCCATACAGGTTCATCCTCAAAAAAGCCCCAAGCTATATTTCTAGGCTGGCTCACCTCACAGCTAGTGCTTGTCACCTGTGCTGCCCAGCTCGCTCTGGAGTTACGGAAAGAACTGATCCACAGAGCCGGGGCCAAGCTGGTCTTTCGGAGTTGCCATGGGTTTTGCTTCTAGGCTGGGATTAATGGTGGCTGAGGCGGGGGAACGCTCCCCTGTAACTCCCTCTCAGGTCCTTAGTGCAGCGGGTCGGTATTGGCACGTGCACAGGCTGCCCTGCCCCAGGCCCCGCTACGCAACTGCCCCCGGAACACAGCTGTGGGGCAGGAAGGGAAGGGTATCTTCCCGTTAATCATAGAATCATAGAGTGGTTTGGGCTGGAAGAGACCCTAAAGATCATCTAGTTCCAACTCCCAGAAATAAATTAAAAGAGATCATTGCATACAATTCCTGCAGTCAAGAAACGCATTTTCTACCAAATAAATGCTGCAAACAAGGGTTAATGCAACCTTCCGCTGTACAAAGGCAAGGATTTCTGGGCTGAGCTTACCGTACCTGAAACAGACCCACACTGGTGATACTCGCTTGGATTTATTTCCGTTTCTTGCTACCTGTGAGAGATGACCTGTCTGAAAGCAAACTGTAAATACGCGGCTACATCTGAGCGAAGGGCCATGTAAGAATCCCTCCTGGCTATTCTGCAGAAAAAGAAAAATTTGAAAAGAGCTGAAACTTAAAGGTAGTTGGTTTCAGTCAATTATGTTACAGCAAGTCAAACAGATCCCGCATCCACATCTGTTTGAAATAACCTTCAGGTAGACAATAACATCTAAGACAAGTATCACCGAAAGCGATTAGGCAAAAGTAAGCTGCTGTTCTCTTTCATTTAGCGCATTCCTTGTGCCTTGGCCAATGGCTGATACACACTCTTGAAAAGTTACTCACTGCTCTTCCGTCGCGCAGGCTACGCTAAGGGAGAGCAAAACATACACAAATAGGAGACTGCATTATAAAATCCATAAAACCTGACAGCGCTGTGTACTGATACGGGTGTAGAGCTAGAGAATTAACTATACCCGGACAAAATGTTTCTGCTCATGCTCTCACCTACTGCTTTGTGCTGACAAAATGCAGTTTGTGTGGAAATACCTGCTTTTTCCGAAAACCTGTGATTATTCATTTAAAAGCCCGACGCTCATACATTTTCATACATCATCAGTTGCGTATTTGCCACGATTTTGCCACGTAGGTTTGCCCGCCTTCCTTTCAGCAAGCCAGCAGCTATTCCCAGTAAGGCGAGTTAGGGCCAGTCAGGTATTTCTGCGGATCAGGTTAAAGCAGCCAAACACTTCTGCTCTTAGTTTTGCCGGTTTTTCTTTAACCATAGTTAAACCTTGGCAAAGAGACAAAAACCTGCTGTAGCAGCTCAGAGGCACTACTCTTCCAGAGGAGACGCGCACATTTCGGGGCGGCGTTCGGAACACCGCCACTCTTACTGGGGAAAAGGAACCAGTTAACCAGATGCCCAGCCTCACGCAGGCCCAAACGCTGCAACACAAGTCAGCTACCGGCACAGCAGGAAACATAAAGACCATTTTTTGGCAATTGCAACTCAAACCAGAAGCTCAGGGGGAAGAAAAAAAAAAGCCCATTTGTGAGGCTGCAGTCTGTTGAGTTCTCCATCTCAGGAATTACTGTGTTCATTAACCCTTTGCTTGCCCCCCGCTGCTCGGGACGCAGCCAGCACGGCCCGGCCCCCGCGCAAGGTACCTTCCCTCCTGGCCTTCAGGCTGCCTGGCTCCAAGGAACCTCTGCATTTCCACGCTACTTAATACATTATATCACACCCACAGTCAACAATTAAAATGAATAAATAATTCAAGTTTTGTAAGAAATAAAATGTTAAATTGTTAAAAACCACAGTTATTTACATTTTGATTATTCGACAGGCTTGTTTCCAACACTGGTACCACAGAGAAAGAAACAGGCCTCACCTTCCGTTAGCAGCGCCATCCCAGCACCGTCCCACCGGCTCTGGAGGTGTGCACGCGTCTGCCCCAGCAGCCTGCGAGCGCGCCTCTCCCAATCCAAACACGTAAGCTGTACCAGGATTTTATTTTATTTTTTCTCCATTAGGAGTTACTCTGTTACAAGACTTGTTCAGGGACAAATCAACCCCTTTTTCTCCACCTACCTATGTAACCCGGGCTGCTTCTGCACTGAATCAGGACATCCACAGTCCTGTGCTGGTCTTTGGCCCCAGGCAGCTTGGCAACTGTGTCCCAACCTGGCAGACCTTCGCCCGTGCTTCAGACGACACCCTGTGAGCACTACCACTGGCAAACCTTCCCTGGAGTGGGGTCTCCAGGACCTCAGGCCACCGCCTGTGCCCCTAACCCCTTCCCAATGCCCACCTCTGTCTCCTGCCAAATTCACGAGGAGTTACGGGAGGGCACCAGGAAGAGGCAAGGCCTCTCACATTGATGGCTTTTTGTAACCACCTCTCCCACTTCAGTGGTCTGCTGGTCGCTTGGCGCAGCCACCACAGACCACCTTGGTACCACTTGACCCAACATTTCCTTTTAATAGCTTCCACGATCTGTACTTGTTCTTGCTGTTTTCAGACTCTTCAGCTACCTACTCAGTTTACAGGTTTAATATCTGCCCCGCAGCTGGTTCAAGCTGGCCTGAACACACCTGATGCAGAAGCAGGCTGTTGGTTGAACCAACCTTGACCTAGTGATCACCCACCATTTGCTTCCCGTCTACAACCAACCCAGGTTTGAAATCTCTTCATACCTTTGTCAAGCTGACCCTCTGCCACCAAGATTTGGGTAACTACTGCTCGTTTCTTACACCTTCCTCTGCTTAAAGCTGGCAAGCTGTTCAGATGGCAGGATTCTGGAGGAGCTTGATGCCATTTCCAGAACACTGGTTGTTGCTGGTTTTGTTGCCCGGTTAGGTCACCCCAAAGGTCTCGACTTTACCAGTACTGAAGCGCATAAACTGAAATACTGTTGTATCACCTAAGATTGCCATCCATCGGGTATTGTTTCTTCCCCTTTAAAAAAGCCTTGATGGATAGAGACGTAGGCAGATCTTCAAAGGTGCTTAAGAGTTCCTTAAGATTTTCAGTGGGAACTAGGTACGCAAATGCTCTTACACATATGGGTCTTACACATCTGCCTCAGGTTGCTAAAAACGTCCAGAACTCTGGCTGAAAGGTATGTCCAAAGAGGAGCAGGCCAGGGGGTGGGGTGTCTACCTAAAAACTGAGGTTGATGAAAGCAGAACTAAGTGCAAGGAGACTGACTTATTTACATTTTTGACTGAAAGCTCTGCGAGTCATGCACATTTTGACTTCTCAAACCTCATATGCACCATCTTCTGTGCCAGAGTAATCCTCCTTTTAGAAAAAAGTATTCCATCCTGTGCTGCAAGCCAGAGCAAGCCATTTGTCTCCTCCGATGCCATTCAGGGCTTGCTCTGCTGTCCTTCACGTGGCAGCAGTAAGAGCCGGCTGCTCTGTCACTGTATTTTCTGAAGCAGTCATTGCAATGGCCTGTCAGAACTGGTAGACATTGTTCCAAAGACTTGATTTGCTTCATTTTGGCATTTCCACAGTCATCCTTTACATATAATTCATTTTTTTTAATTTAAAATTATTATTTTGCATTTTGCTGGTCACTTCCATATTGCTTCATTCAAAATCCAGAAAACAGTTCAAATAAAATTGGAGCTTAAGTGCAAACGAACTTTCCAGTGAACCGCTATGCGCGTTTTCTCCAGTCCAGTGTCTGTCTTCCAGTTTCAAGGACCCTTCCCACCACCACCCCACAGAACGCCAGCAGACTTCACGACCCATACCAAACTCTCCGGTTCTCCATCTTGTCCTCAGTGTTGCCTGACAGCATCCCCAACTCTCTTCATGATCACGAAGAAGAAATAGAGGGAAGAATTTGTTTGGATCTTTTTATATCTATAGTCAGCAGGTATAAAACAGGAAAGCAAAGCTTTTTGCATACAAATGTTCGTTTCTTGGCCTGTCTTTTAGCTTCAAAAAGAAGATGTTGGAGGTGTGGTTTTGTTACTCTTCTGAAAAGGTTTTTGCGTTTAAAGTGTTTGTCGTGTTGGCACGTATACAAAAACGGTCGTGTCATGTACCAGTTCTAAGCTGGAGTCCCTGTGGTTAGGAATTGGCACAAAATCACGGTGTGGCTCAGAAAAAGGGTTTAGCCGTATATTAGAGTCACATCATCATTTCTTGGAAAGCCACGATGAAGATCTGAACGATTATGAAAAGCCAGGTTAGCCATTTTCAGTTGCTGGGATAGAAAGTGTTAGAGAAAGAAATTGGATTCTCAATCTCAATTACTATGCTATCACTCATGATATAAAAATTGTCCATTTTTCCCCCTAATGGGAACTGCATTGAGATTTCCAGGAATGCTGTACAGACTCTCCTCAGTTCCTGCTGACAGAAACAGCCTCTCTGTGGCTTTCCCTACAGTGTCTGGGTTGAATCACTGAGAACTAGCTCGACAGCAGGCAACACTGCCACTGGTCTTTACTGGCACTGTCTGGCAGAATTCTCTGACTGTCCGACCCTCTAGAGCAGCGGAAAGTGAGAAATGCCAGGTTGTACGCGCCTTCTTTCAGTCTCTTTCCTTCCTTCCTTCCAGGTTCCCAACCCAATCTGCAACGACTCCAAGATATCCTTTCACTTGGAAATAGCAAAAATGAGTGAACTGGCAAGAAGAGGAATCTCATGGGAGCAAGAAAGGGAGGGAGGGAGGGAGGGAGGGGAGAGAGAGAAAAGGAGAGCAAGAGAGGAGTGAGGCAGCTAGAAGAGGTTGCCTTTCCACTTCTGTAAGACCGCGGTCCCTACACCACCGTATTTCGGTGTCTGTAGGGTGGCGGGGGCAGCACAGTGCCAGGCTTCAGGGAGAACTCGGAGAGGTATTCAGGATTCTCTGCCACAATGGGCCGGATCCGTCCGTTCTGTTTGTAAAAGTATTTTGTGCTGTACTCTTGCAGGTAGTCCGGGTGCTGGAGGGTGCTTCGTGGGGGCAGGCTGTGATTCCAGTAGTCTGGGTTGTCAAAGGCCTTCTTGGCTTTCTCCGGCAAATTGTTCTTCAGGTACTCGGCATTTTCCAAGGTGTTTGCAAAAGTGTTGAGGTACAATGGCTCGTTCACGTACTCATCCTCTGCTTTGGGCTGCCCGTTCGGAGCATTGTGATACTCTGGGTTGTCCACAGCTTGGAGATCTCCATTTTTTCGTCGGGAGACAAATGGGTTCTCTTCCACTGGGTTTAGGTAATCTAAGGAAAGATAAAAAATAAATGAGCAAAGAGAGGGAGTAATCCATCCATGTGGCAAGGCTCGTGTGTACATTACTACCAGGCTGTACCAGAAGCAGTGCTTGGACGTGTTTGTCCTCCACCCCAGCCACTCCTGGAACTGCAGATGAGATCAGGTGCCGACCACGTCAAACACACTTGCTAAAAGTGAAGAATTTACAAACTAAACAGACAACATGGGTTAAAGTGAAGACCCCGGGAGATGAAGTGACTCATCAAACATACCGGCAAACTAAACTACAGCCGTCGCTGAGCCATAGCCTGTGTCTTGCTTGAGCCTGGGCTTCCTCTCAGTGTATGATCTACAGAGCCAAACACGCCAAGCGACTCCTGCCTCTGCTGCTGACTCTCTGTGCAACCTTGCACATATCAGTCAAACCCTCGTCTCCGCAGTCTTTCCCTCCAGAAAGCTCTGTAGAAATCTTAGTTAAGCCTCTCTGTACAAAAACCATCCCCAAGGACTAACTTCTAAGACAGCTTCATTTCTAACAGAACAATTTGCCTGATTAAAAACCTTCCATCCCTGAAGGACAAAGGGCCTCGAAGCATTATGAAAAAAATGATTCAAATGAGCCCTGGAAAGAGTACAAGAGAGCCTTACATCAGCGCCAAAACAGGACTTGCAGCAGGTTCAAATTACCTTCTGTGGCTTAACACCACAAAAAATTGTAGCTGAATTGCAGAAAGGTTTTAAAGCATAAGGAGCTTGCATGGAAAGCTAGACAGGGCGCGGGGAGGGAAGAGAAACATGAAGAGACTGGCTGTCCTAGGTTAAAAACACACGCTTAGTAAGGTCTCTCCCACGGTCACACACAAGTGACTAAGCCACGGGGCAATGGAGTCGGTGAGTGTCATGTCCTGCTTTGCCCTGTGTATAAGGAGGTCTCGCTGCAAAACAGAACGCCAGTCAGCCTGGGCGGGAGGGGGGTCGCTGACAGACACTGCAAGGGAATGGCCTGGAGGGGAGCCAGGGACAAGAGGGACCGGGGGTGGGACCCCTGCAGCAGGATATGTCAAAAGCACCCAGGTCGCTCAAGGCTGGAAAAGATCGGATCAAATCACTTCCACTATTAATTCTGCCTTTCATCTCACAGCCTAGCGGTTCCCTACAAAACAGGGGCTCCAAGCCACCGCCACGAGTGAGGGATGATCTCTCGGCCTGCCCGTGCCACACAGGGATTGCCGACACAAGACCTCCATTTCCAGTGGCATGGCTCTGGCCATGGCTCTGGCGACACAGAGTCCACACAGAGTCCTGCCTGCAAGGAAACAGGCCCCTGCCTCTTGTACGGGGGCGGCTGTGGTCCCCTTCAGCTCTGGTTTTATCCAGGACGGGGACAAAACTATTAAGTGCCTAAGTTCAAGGCTTAGCGAGTGAGTCCCTTTGAACACATAGCTAAAACTTCGCTGGATCTGAGGTGAACAGGCACATGTGCCTGTACCAAGAGCGTAGTGGGAACATATTATTTTTTAGCGATGACAGCCAAGCAGAGCTTTCATTTGAATCCCCCAGCTGACAGACAGCACGCAGCATCGTGGCCACACTGCGACATCCCTGTGTCTGTGCCCAGTGAGACAGGCGGGAGGTGCTTTCTCATCTGCCACATCCCCGAGGGCTCCGGCGGCACCTGGGAAGCGTGTTAGTTCCTGCAGAACTCTCAGGATCCCCAGGGCAAACCTGGATGTGAAGATACGCGTGGGCTCACGCTGAAGCAAACTCACAGCATCACGTCTCTTACTGCAAGGGTGGCTGCTGAAGCGTACTCCACGAGCGCGCTCCCACAGTGGCTACTGCCATGGGTCAAGCCCCAGGACTCCCTCCATTTCCACCATGTAACACAAAGGGTAAGCGGCTTCCAAATTCTGAAGCAAACTCAGTGGTTACTTGGCATTTACATTTGCATTAATTAATTTCTTTACAGCTAATGCAAAGGTCTGAAAGGAAATTACTAATGGCATATCCCCTTACACCTAAATGACTGCTGTCACTATTCAAATAGGAAGAGACAAATGACAGCAAACTGGGAAGTGTAGCACTCTGAGCTGGCACAGATCTAGGCAAACTTCACCTTGCAGTGATGGTCTCTCTGAAGCACATCTTGTTCTTTCAGTCCTAAACTTCTCTTGGGTATAAAATGCCAACTGTGTGTATCGGTTCTGTGATATGTTCAACATGACATTTACCAAGCACAATGCCATGAAGATAAAGAAGATCAATAAACACAGCAAAGTGGAGACTACAGCTGGCAAAAGACGGATCCTTTTCTTGGAAATAACCGAAGATTTGTGTTTGGATAAGAAGGGGCTTTGGCTTTTTTTCATTCCCCTCTCTCACTATTTTCCAGAAAGAAAAGTTAAAGGGGAATTACCAAACGACACTTTGGTACACTTGAGCTTTTCCAAATAGCAAATTAAGCAAAGAAAAGTGAGTCCCCATGCAAAGAAATATTAACCAAGTCAGAATGTTTCAACCTTGCTGAGTTACTCGACAAAGCCATTTTTCGTGAAAAGCTGCTGACGTAGAAAAAGAGAGAATGCAGTCAGACTACAGCAGGAGCTTCTCCGGAAGGACAATTTTTTACCTGTTTTAGGTTTGTCTCGCATCGGCGTCATGTACCCGTCCTCATCCAGCTCTCCCCGGACAACCCGCTCAGGAACGAAGACCGTGGGATCAGCGCTGTACCTCTGGGTGCTGCTGTCCTCTTTTGCCAGGGTTGCGACTTGTTTTCGTAGTGTGCCGTTACAGCAAGTATCTTCAAAGATCTCTGCTGTAGCTCCTTGAGCAACTGGGGCTTCTGGTATAACGCAGCCAGGAGCTCTGTACGGCTTCGGCACTTCTGCAGCGTAGCCACCATCTCTATACACAAACTGGTTCTGTTGGAAAAGAGAAGGCAGCGTGAGAAAGGAGGCTCTGAGGGGAGAGAAGACTCAACAGCAAGTCCTCTCTGCGGCTCCTCTGCCTTTCCTGCCACACTTGCTCAATGATGCGTTTCACTGGGCAGGTGAAGCCTTGTCACCCTGCAGACCACTGCGCTCCCAGCGCTGCGGGGCTGGCAGCAGCACAGGCTCTGTTGCGGACCAGCAAAGCATCCGTCTGCCCGGTGATGCCGAGCCGGCTTCCCCTCCCAGGGGCAGCCAGGGGAGCAGGGAAGCGGGCTGGCTGCTCAGGGCTGGCAATGGGGCTAGAAATGGGGCAGGAAAACTTGTCTCCTACCTAGACATGTGGATATACACAGCTGCATGAGGCACACACAGTATCTCCTCTTCTATTACTTTGGCAATCTCCCCTGATTTCTAAACAAAACCCTTAAGCCTCATGCTAGGGAGATCTCCTTCTGCAAAGGGGACCGGGGGTAGAGGACGTTAGCACCTCTGAACTCTTGTTTATTCCTGGGGGGGCTACATTTAGGGTGTCCTGCAGTGACGATCATACAGTCACCCAAGTGCATTTCAGGCTGGTGACCCGTGTTCGTTCGTATTGGGACCTCAACTCAGTGGTTCAACTCAACCTACCATTTTGCTTGTCAGCAAGGGCGTGCAAGGAAATTTCGACATCATGACCTATAAATAGGAAGGAAAAATGTACAGATTCATCCAAGCCTGTTTCCTAAATGCTTTTTTGAGAAAAGTTGTCAGTTGGCAGAATTTTGGTGTGGGTCCGCAGAGCTTGCACACAAATCCAGGCTGAGTGCAGAAATCCTGACTATTCCGTTGCTTACCTACACACTCCATTCACTGTTGGCTTTTGGGGCATTTATGTAGGAAAAAGGAGTTTGAAACAGAAAACGCACAGTGAAGGAAGGAGGAAAACCTAAAGGATGAAGGTTGAATGTGAAATACTTACTCCTGACATAGGGGTGTAGGCAGGAGGAGGGCTGTGTCCAATTTCACTCTAATAGGAAAGAAAAATGGAATGATGGATACGTAGTAAGAGGTCACATGAATGAAACAAGTCACATGAGCTGTATGAGCTAATGGGGAGAAACATGCACTTCAGTTACATTTCCTAACTGAATCCAAAATTCCAAAATTCAAAGAATTCAATCATGGCAAGTGTCTCCGCAACATCAACAAGCTCTGTGCCCCATGTGCCCCACCAGCCTTAGGGCGGGCTACTGAGTTCCTCTTGCTGGCTAAGGGCAAGAGCCATGTTACACCTGCTGACAGCTGTATATCCTGCAAAGGTCTCGCGCCTAATTTTTGGAAAGGCAGATTGTACAGAAAGAATGACAGATGGTGCACTCAACTTCAAAGGAAATACAGGGCAGGAGAAGTGCAGAAAGCATCTAGCTCCAAGCCGTGGCTTCCTTTCCCAGGGACAAAGCAGGAGAGGCATAACCGAGAGGGCAGGAGGGTGCAGGACTGTCACTGGACTGTCACAGACAGCCTATGTATCACAGGAAAAACAGTCCCTAGGCTCTGGTAAGCCCAAATAGCACAGCAGCTGCTGGATTTCAGGACTCCAACATGCCATGGTCCTGCTCTCAACATACACCACCCTTCTAACGTCACCTCTGTGTCACAAACTAAGAGGTTTTACCGAGAAGTGTAGAGGCTGTACATCAAAGTACCCCTGCAGAGATCTTCATTTTGATATTGGTTTCTGGAATGACCTTACGCTGCCCTGTGGACCCTGAGCTGCTGTAACGTCACCAGCGCAGCGGCTGCATTTATAGTTATTACTGCTGCTCAAACCCGGCCTGTTTTTAATTGAGCAAATGCTGATTTTTGGAGGAAAATAAAACAAAGAACTCTTTATTTTTCATTTGGTTTTCTGCTGCCAAAATGTTATTTTTGAGACTACAAGTTCAGTTCTTCATATTTATTTTGTTTCCCATTTTGTTTCAAAAAGGTTATTGTATTTCCCTTATCTCTGAGGGAAAAAAAAAGTCAGGGTTTGAAAAAAGAAGGTCTGAATTTGAGATAATTAGAAGGAAAACCCCACTGCGTCAGGAAAGAACCCTACGCACCCTGAGAACACTCCACTTTAGAAGATACCTCATTCATCAAAATCTGTTTCAAAAACACATCCACACCAAGAAACACAGAAAAACTGCAAGACAAGACAACACGCATGCTCACAGAGTAAGGACTGGATGTACTACAGTCAATCTTTTCCATATAAACTTCTTGCCAAAGTTGCCTGGCTGAGATGCAGGCAACTACGCAGACTATGCAGCAAGCTTGTAACTCAGCCATCTTCTGCAAGAGGCTTGTTTGGGACAACTAAGAAGGTCCCTTTAAGCAGGAAGCACCCTGGAAACCGGAGATGCTCTGATTGCGGAGGTCAGATCCTCTCTGAACCCCTTCACCTTTCTTTTCTGCCTCAGATTTACTGTCATCTTTTAATGACACACAGACAGCTTACATCCCAGAATGTGTTAGATAAATGGATGAAAACTATCCCCTGAGCCAGCCAGATGCTACTTTGAAGTCCTGCTGATGGCTATAGGATGTTGCACTGCAGGAGACTTCATCTGCCTTCTCCTTGCCCTCTGATCTCATATTTACTTGAATTCAGGGAAGCTTTCTTTATACTCCAAAAAGACAGAGACGGGAAGACTGAAGACAGGTAAGTAGTGAACTATGGTCCATGGAGGGTGGTGAAGATTTAGGCAAACTGATGATTACAGGTTCTTCTCTGGAAGAAATACAAAGTGGTGGCTACAGAGAGTCAACTCTCAACAACGAAGAATCCAAAGCTCTACTGGGAATCCTCTACCTCCTCGTAAAGCTCCCCAGCTCCCTTCCCCCCCACCTGCAGGCTGCCAGACTCCGAAGAGGGGGTTTGCTTCTTTTGGTTTCCAGGTTGGCTGCAGCCCTCCAGACTGTATGAGAGTGAAAAAACCTGCAGCAATACGGTGTGAGTATTAGATGCAGGGTGTTGGAGATCGCTGCTGACGCTTTTCACAGACACTAAACCAGTGACTGTAACCATTCCCTTTCTATTTGGTACTGCACCGTGCTATATTACACACCTTTAATTTACATCTTTCTATTTTCACAGAGGCACTCTCATGAATTTCAACTTGTGGTTCATTGATTCTGGACGAATAAGGGCAGATATGTCTTGAACTACTTTTAGTTCACAGCCCACAGCGATCTCCTAAGGGCAAACTCAGAAAAGCAAGTCTTTTGTTAACGGGCTTGGCTTCGGTTCACAGGGCTACATTCCTCTGACAGTAAATATTTAGGTGATTAGCAACTTAAAAAATATTTGTCAAGGATGGCTGCATTATCTATCCATGGGCATGCTTTGCTCCACCCTCATCAGAAAAGGCTAAACCCACTGTCCTATCTTTAGATCTTCTTGGCTGCGACTCTGTTAAATACATACTATGCAACTATAACAAAATAATAACGGGCCCTCTTAGACTAGTCCTGCCCCAAGACGTCAGGAGAGAATGGATTAGCATTAATGCATTTATTGCTATTTTTCTGACAAGACCCTTCCCAGTCAGTGACCTGCCAAGTCAGATCACAGTAATGGTATTTTCTTCATGCCTCCCCTTCAGCTCTGTACTGAACGTAGCTGTCTTGCAACCCCCTTACCACAGAATCTTACAGCTTGGCTCTTCTCCAAACCACCGTGTCTGCACGATTTTTTAATTCTTCACTGTTTTTCCCCATGAGTTAATACCCTGTGGCCACTAGTCCAAAAAAAGGAGGCAAAGAAAACAGCTGTGGTGCCAATTAGTGGGGCTGAAAACGTGATATAATTGTTTGAAAGTCTTTAAATTGCCTGCTAATTGCAATGTGATGTAATTGTTTTTTAGGCTTCCAAGATAAGTACTGAAAGGCCCAGCCAACTCTTACTGGTCAGGACGTGAATCACACCGCGAGCAGGAAATACGTTTGGACCTTACCAAGTAAAACTTAAATAGCTTGATTTGTACATGTCATCCAATTTACTTTGTTAATTTTTTTGTTGTTGTTGTTTTTGGATCTTAAATACTATCTTGAAAAAAAGAGCTGCTGTTCCTTTACTGAGAAGATCTAGGTTTCTGGATTTCTCATCCTGAAATTCTGACCTGAATGATCAAGATCTCCAGCTTGTTGAGATGGATGGAGTCTTCAGAGGCTGGCTGCTCACAGACCACACTACATAAACATACTTAAAAAGTCTCAACTTGCATACTAAAAAAAAAATAGAATTAATCAATAATCCCCCCCTTTGGTAGTGTAATATGCATTATATCCATTAGCTCTGGAGAGCACACATCCATCAACACTTAAACTCGAAGCATCCTCCAGAAGGAGCCTAGCCTTTTTAACTGTCCAGGGGCAGCCCTAACCAGAAATGCCCAAGATTTCATTCTTTATACCACATGATTGAATTTTAGGCACAAACATGACATCAGGGAGAAAAGATAAAAAACAAGCAAATGTCCCCTAAAGCCTTTTTAGAAGCCCTTTTGTATTAAACACCAGTGACATATCAGCTATTATAATCGCTAACGTTTGTGTAAAATGAGCCCTGATAAAAGAGAAGTAAATAACAATTTTGTGAATATTGGCTTGTGTTATTGCTTTCTATTCATTAATTTCATTTCCCAATGCCTTGCTTCTAAAACCTCCCAAAGGTAAATATCTCCTCCTTTATAGCAGGGACATAATATTTTCTGGCTGCATGTTAAACTGTAATGAAATCAAAGCCTTGTTGGGTCCTGCTGCTCATATTTATGCAGTTGTGTGGATGTGCCTCTGCCTTGTCTCTTTTCATTTGAGTCCGGCGCCGTGCCCGCAGTACGGCACCCAGAGCTGTGTCGCTCCCCCTGCCCGCGCTACAGCTCAGCCCACGCCAGCTCTGCCGTCACCACAGCTGCCTTCGACGCTGCGCCCACAGCAGATTTCAGGTGGAAGAAAAGCTGAAGGTATTCCATGATGTGATGCTGCTGTGGGAATAGGGGTGGTACAGGACTACCACCAATTAGAAAATAAATACAACTTTATTGTACAGCATGACACGGTACCCCCATGCTTTGCTTGCTACCTCAGACTCTCAACAGCACCCTCGCTGCCGCAGAGCTGGTTTTCCTTGTCACCCACCAAGATGTGCATGCACGTTTGATAGGGTTGCGTAATTAATACTGTTTCTTGTTCTTAAGCAGCCTGCTAAGGTCATGGGACTGACCGATTTCTCTTTACTAAAGGCAAGGCTCTGCCAACATCAAACACGCACACATTTGAACCCACTCTGATACTGCTCTTACCCACATGAAAACCCAATTCCCTTTCATTCTCCTTCCGCTCTCCTACGCAAAAAGCACCAAGCCATAAAGTAGGAGTAAAACACTCCCACCTTCTCACTGGGATGCGCCTCACACGTCCTGTTCGGGGGCGTCTCACAGTCCATGCTTCAGGCAACTCAGTGATTATCTGTTCGGATCACTTCTCTGTACCCGTTCAGGCCTGGGCTGTGCGCCCCCAGAAATAGCTCACTCTCCTTCCCCTAGAAACTGTTTACCTAATTTGAAACTAAGTGAGTATCCAGGCTCGAGTCACCAAACCGCAGCCTCCTAACATAGCAGGCTGCGCAGGTCTTGCTGCGAGCACCAAGATTTCAGCAGTTCTCTAGGAAGAAGGACAGCTGATTTATGTGAGGGGATCTGAATAATACGTTTGGGATGCTGTGGTGGGGCTGCGGGCAGAGCACATAACCCAGAGCTGCCCCATCAGCCCCGAGCAAACTCCAGCCACGTTTCAAGGGAGCAGCCTGGTATTTACAACTGATCTGGAGTGAAATTCAAATAGGAAAGACCACCCCAGGAGAGCAGCCACCTCCGCTCAGGAGCGGCCCTGCTTCCCTCTGACCACCGCGCTGACAGCTTACTCTGCCTTGCTTCAGAGAGCCCACAGCAAACACGGCTGAGACAAAAATCAAAGAAAAAACGCGTACCACGAGATTGCTGTGCAATGTTAAATAGAAATGAAATGCTGTTTGTATAGTAATAGCTAGAAGGCTTTGCAGACCCCTGGATATTTCTGGCCCTGGCCCCTGCTCAGAGCAAGGCCATATATAGAAAGAAAGGATAAGACGCCCCTCCGGGCCGTTACAGTTAAAGCCTATCTGTCCCTGCAGCTCGCAGCACCTGGCACGAGTCTGGCATTCCTCACGCTCTCTCTCCTATGATGCTACTTAAGAAAACTCCATTCCCCACTGGGACTATGAAGAAAAGCTCCCATTAGCACCACTGCCCAGTGTCATGGCTCGGCACGAGGTACGGGTCCTTGCTGGCATCCTGCGTCCCTTCAGCACACAGAAAACCAATCCCAGCACACTGGAGATGCACATCATCTGGAGCTGGTCTGGACATGTGCGTGTGTGTGTCTCTTACATCGCCCATTTCAGGCACACAAACAGCAACATGGCCCACCTGAGTTAATGTACCAAGACAAGACACACATTCTTCCAGCGAGAGGGAAGTGGAGCCTGTTATTCAACAGCAGAAATAAAAGGTAGGAATAATATACACAGGCTGTGGACGGTAGCTATGCAACAATTTACAATGCCCTTAGTTCAGTGGCCATAAAGTTCCATTGGGGATCAATGAATCTTTCTTGGAAATGATGAAGTCCCAGTCCCCTTTCCAGCATCACCCTTTCTCCGAATGTGTGTAGACATTTGTAACTTGAATATTGGTACACAAGCATGGAAAGGAATGTAAGCACCATCCTGTGTTAGCTAAGGTGTTTGCTCCAGTCTCTGATGACTGCTTCTTCCACCATCCAGGCACAAAACATCCAGTTTAGATCAGTGAGGGAAAAAATAAATAAACAGAAGAATCAAGGACTAAGTCTTCTCTTCATGTAAGTTTTTTCTGCACCTAAGTTTTTTCTGGTCGCTGTTTGTCAGAAGAGAGGTAAAATCCCTGGAGGTGTTTAAAAGCCGGGCAGACGTGGTGCTGAGGGACACGGGCTAGTGGTGGGTTTGGCGGTGGCGGGTTGATGGTTGGACTCGATGATCTGAAAGGTCCCTTCCAACCTAGAGGATTCTATGATTCTATCTCCAGGCAGCCTGAGCTCTGAGTTGTCACAGGCTGCCGGTATCATCTGGACGTGCCAGATCACGTCCTGGCACCACGGTGGGTTTAAGACATCCCTGAACTTATTCAATATCTGTGTGGACGTTTCACTGGCGACCTGGGTTTGGGTCAGTCCTGACTTACTTCATAGCTTCAGATGAGCCATTTGAACTTCCTCTTGCACAATTTTCTCTCCTAACGGCTGTCTGTTTTCAGACTTGCAAACTCTTTTAGAGCAGCCCATATGCAGTGGGATGCCCAAATATGATTACAGCTTTCTAGGAGTAATTTAGTCTGGACTCTGAACAGTAAATGGCATCTATCACAAACAAAATGTGCCCAACAATGTTGGCATATTGGTATAGGGAACGACATACCTAAATATTGCACGGAGTATTTCCTGTGCTGTTACTGGACAATACCAGACATACACCATGTATTTTCAGTCAAACACGTCACCCAGAAGGGGAGTCAAAGACTACAAGAAGGCCAATGAAAATAACCTATAAAAGAGTGCACGATACGGCCACAAAGGTCAGTACCCAGGCACACTGCCAAGGAACTGCAGGTGAAATGCTTTTCCATAGACTCATCTCCTATTCCTGGGCTGGGAATAAAAGCATTCTGCTGCTGCATGGCATCAAAAACTCCCCCTGGAAACCCCCCCGTGCTCCAGGCCTCAGAAACCTTCAACCTCCCAACTTCAGAACAGCTGGCAAACAGACTTCGGCTGGTACAATATGTAGTCTGATCTAAGCATGATACAAGAATGAAGACGCAAGAATTCTGTTTCCCTATTATTTTGTATAAACGCACCGTGAGCGTCACGCAGACAGGGGAGCAGGAAGAGAGGCAGCCTGCATGTGTCTGTCTTTCCCTTTCAATCTCTTTTACTCCCGTATCATTCCTGTCACCCGTGACTAGCTTTCTGTCACTCCTTTTTTAATACACTCTCCAAAACGTTTTACAGTAAATGGCACCTTCTAACACTGAGCCAATTCCCCACAGTTTGGAAGAGACAACATACCATTTCCCGGCTCCTCTAACAGTTCCCGGGGGGAGAGAAGGGTCCAGGCGCCGCTGCTCGTGCTGTAGCACCTGCCCCAAACACAGGGGCAGCAGCAGGTCCTTCTCTGTGCAAACCTCGAGCTTCAAACCCCAAAACAGGGAAAGGATGGGGAATGGGACCAGAACCGCAACACGGTCATGATTTGTGATTGCGACACGGCAGACAAAAAAACAAAAAGCCCAGAAGAAAGTTGATGAGCAGCACTCGGCGCAGCAGCCCCCTCCTATGCCGCACGCTGCACTGCCATCTTCCCCAGCCTGTTTTATACAGTAATCAAAGGATATTCTGAGCCTCTCAAAATGCCATCAGCCCTCATTGAGAATGAAATAGAGCACATCTCCACTGAAGCCTTTACAGCAGTAATCATTACAGCATGCTGGCCTGAACAGGGAGCTCTTACAGACAAAGATGGGTTTTAAAAATAAAATAAAAAAGCCTTCCTAAAATCTGAATAGAAACTTGATGATAATCTCCCGATTTTATTATGCAAGGGGGAAAAGAAACCCATAATTGTGCACTCTTGGTCTCTTATAGCAGAGAATAGGCTTCTTGATGAAATGCTGAGTTGATTTAGAGCAGGGCTGGGGTTCTGGTGGCAATAATACGCTAAAAGAAATAACCATCCAGCTGATTTGGATAAAATAATCATTTTTTAACATTCTAAATCTAAACTTCATCTGTGCCTCCTCCCACTTCTCCCACCACATCTTTTGGAGAGTCTTTTTATAGCTTTGAGAATTTTGTCCCCTCCCCTACCACAGCATTTAGCAAGACAGACAGACTCTTTGCTCGGGCTAACAAAGGGCATTTTAGGCTGCGCTGGCATTTATCCCCATTCCAGCTATGTTTAGGAAGTACAGTATTTGGCACAGGATGCTCCAGAGTCCTCCTGCCACCTTCGCTGGAAGCGTGATCGCGGGAGTCCCACCGCCATGGGACACTGCGGACGGCGCTCCCCGGCGTGGGAGCCCCAGCCCTCGCGGCCAGACAGGTCTTCAAATGACACCTCCGGGGAGCCCTGCCAGGTGCCTTTCCAAATACCGGCCCCTTGTATTTTCAGGTGCTTTTATTATTTTAAGAAAATATGATTTCTCAGAAACGGGCACTTTTCACTAACAATTTCTGTTTCAAATCTAGTCACTGAAGGAAAATTTTCTCCCAGCTCTCATAATTATTTCCTGACTCTTAGTCCACTTTTCCATCTACTGAATTATGTAGAGTTGTTTAGCTTGCCGTTTTCCAAGAATGCCTCATCAGTGCAGTGTAGAAATATTTATTACTTACTCTCTTTATATCTGTTGACTTTTTTTCTTTTCAGGAGAGAAAAGAAAATGGATCAGCTGTGAGCTCTTTTGACTGTTAACACAGCCAGCAGCTATTCATGGATTAAGCAGATGCTGCCTGATTTTAAACCAGTTTATATTAAAGCTCGATAAATTTACATGTCATGCATCAAGGTTTGAAGCAATACACAGCTACAGACTTTTCCGCTGATACCACTTGCAGTAGGGCTCACCAGGAAGCACTGTGAGCTGGCGATTTGTAATTAAATATGTATTAAATTTGTAGAAATCAAAATGGCATCCAGCACTTGTGGAAAGTCTGACCCTGAAGTCTATATGCCTGAATTCAGGAGCCTGAATGTGACAGAAAACAGCTAATGCATTAAAAAATTCCTGGTTTAAGGCACTTGACCTGCAAAACCACGAGGCAATTTGACAAGTCGGTCCTGATAATCTATCCAGGCTGAGAAGGGCTTACTCCTTGAGAAACACCGCTGACTTCAGCTGGCCTGCCTGCAAAGCAAGGGACTAATTGCCATAAAGCACTTCCAAAGAATTCTCTGTGAAGAGCTGGGCATCATCTATTCTGTTTGAGTCCTCCATATGAATTTTCTTCCTTTTTCCTCTGGCAAACTTAGCACATTAAAAAAAGGTATTTAAATACTCATATTCTAAATATACATATTTTGTGAGAAGCTTTCCTTTTTAATGTAAATTATTAAGACTGAAATAATTTTTCATCTAATGTATTTTACAGTGTATTTTTGCATATTTATTCTTCCTACTTCAATCACCCTGAGTAATGAAATTAGGCTGACGAGTATCAGCCTGGGTTCACCTCATGCTTTTCATGGACAAAGAGGGCTTTGTGCTATCTACATTTCCAACAGAGACTTGAAATAGACACAGACGAATTTCCCAGGATTAAAAAGTTACAGTAGGTAAAATATTTGTGATGGTCGACTAGCTACCAACAAAGCACAGCTACTGAGAAGTGCTTAATGTAACAAGCAGAGCAGAACAGAGAGGAGCCTCCTACCACCAGGATGTCATTAAAACTCAAGGAAGCAGAAAATGGGAAGGTGAGATCTTGAAAGAGAGCTTGGTGGGACTTCCAGAACTACTCTGAAGGTCTGATGGCAGCAACTGTTCCTAGACTCTACTTGGAAAACACACAAAATGTAGTATTTAATGAAAGACATGTAGAATGGATTCATACAAACATTACTAACTAATCAAGCAGTTTTTCAAGAAGCCAGAGAGCTAATATAGAGACAGTGTCAGTGTGTCAGTGTAATCCTCTGAAATGTTACGAAACCCTTTGATCTACTTCATTTACGAGTTCATCTGTTCTGGCATTGGAGATTTCATTGCAACACGTGCTTAAGGAAGTGACAGAGGCTAGCACAAAGGCAAAAAATGACTACTAAGATTTTCAGAAAGTTTTTGATCACCCTTTAAGGAGAAGAAATTAAAGAAATGGGATAAAAATAAACAAAGAAGTCCACAACCTGACAGGCTGCAGTAATAAGCATCAATTTTAAGGAAAGATTTGGTCATACTATTTTTGGGAAGATACTGCAGAAGCAGAGGAGTGGCAAACACCACAAATAAACCAAACAAAAAGGAGACATCAGTGCTGTCCTTCTCTAACAACAAACACGTACAAATGGTACTATTCTAGGCAGCCCCTTAAGCAGAAGAGATTTCTGATAACTGGCAGCTCCTTAATTGAGCACAACCAAGGGCGCATGGCAGATCCAAACCCTGCAAAGAGTCAGCACTGACTGCCCAGTGAGACTTCCCTACACCGTGATGTATTTTCCATCCCGCCTGATACAATCAAGACAATCTTTCTAAAAGACAAACTCCACCTCAAACAGAATTTCTGCACTTGACGCAGAAATAGAGAGACAAGAGACTCTGGCCTACGCTACGTCAGAAGGTCAGACAAATGCTTGCAATGGCCCCATCTAGCCTTGATATCTCTTCACACAAATTCTGTATTGACTTTAGCATGAAGCAGTTTTACTGCCATCAGCCCCTCATGGCCAGGACACACCTGGAAAAATAACTAGCTTGAGAGCTCGGGCAGGAACAGTTCTCTGCCTTTTCTTACAGGAGAAGAAATGGGGGCCAGGACGGCACAGATTGCTCCTAAAGCCCCGGGCACAAGGAGAATCACGGACAAATCACGCCGCCTTCTTTGGCAAGAGGAAAGGATGCTGTCACCAACTGCCAGCTCTTCCCACCTGTAACGACCTCCCACCTCTCATACCAGCTCAGCTGTGCTGACACACTGGGAAATGCCCCTCCAAATTCCGACTGCTCTCCAAACCCTCCCTTCCAGCAGGTAACTGGGAAACAGTGGAGCTTACAGTCCCCTGCCTTCCCAGTCTGCTCTAGTTCAGTATGTAGAGGAGGTCACATTAGACCTCAGATCTGATCTTGTACCACTAGAGCACTGCAGGTGCCCAAGAAATTCAGGCCTGTAACTTAAAAATCTAATGAAAGTCACTTGATTCTGGTAGCAATCCCACTGGGTGAACAGTCCCTGTAGTCCATGATAAACTTTGGAAAGAAAGATGCCATACACCACGCCGATGTGAAACACGTCTGAAAATCACTAACAACCGTCTCCTTTGTAATCTTGTGATTTGAAAATGGCTACCTTTCAAATTTAGAAACCAGAACAAATTAATCATGAAGATAACTTCTTGCCTGGTTTCTCTCTGGAATAATCTTTTTATACACAGACATATACCGCTGGTCAGCCACGAAACACCACCAGACCTAACGCTGCACCAGGACTGCTGCAATGGCACAACAGACACCCCTCAGGGAACTGAAAACTGGCCTTTGGCATAGCAAAGTCTGCTTTAGCCAAGCAGAACAGTCTCCCTGGACACAAGAATTAGACACCTCTGAAAATAATAGCTCAATATTTAATTGCAGGGTTGGCAGGTGCTTCCACGATACATAGCGTATGGAATAAAATTACGGGCATAGTATCAGTGAGTAATAAACAGCATAGACGGTTTTCAGTAGGAATTAGCCAAGGATTCAGAGCAAAAAGCATCATGGGGTACACAGAGTGATTTCTGTACCAGTATTATCTCTGTGCACACAGGACAGTACTCGTTACAAATACCTGAATGAATCATCTAATGGCTGTGAATGTAGGACACTCGAGCCCTCGCTGGGTCCTGTGCTCATGGAAACATTGCCGAGGATTCCGCTTATCTCTCAGAAGCACAGAGCTTCTACAACTCCATATTTCTAGAATATCTCTAGACAACGGAAAATAAAAGCTGGAAAAAGCCGAGGAGCTGAAATTGCAACTAAAGAGTCTCAGATGCAACGAAAGAATTCAATTTAGCTTAGGATAGTAATTTTTATTTAAAAACGGCATCCGTCTCAGGATGGATTTCATAACAGAGGGCACCGTTGCGGGCTAGAGCACGTGCAAGGCTTCTGCACCTGGCAGGACGGGTCCCAACGACGTGCCAGTATGAAGCCAGTGTGGGTGTGATGGGAATACGAAAGCTGTGTCTGAGCCTCGCAGCTTCATAAACCTCAGTAATCCCTGGAGGAAGAAGGACGTGACACTTCCCAGGGTGCTGGAAGCTCTCTGGAAGGCTTCCCTCTTCCCAGTCTTCTTTGCATGGGCTGCAGCTCTGTGCTATTAATTAATATACAAATAGCTTTTTTCTTCACATGGGAGGGAGAAGGCAGGCAGTTTTTACACAAACCTCATCCAGCGGTGCCTCTCCCAGGCAACAAGCTGCAAGGATTTAGGACCGAGATCATCCCAGAGAAACCTCAGAGCCTTCCTTAGAAAGTAAATGCTCTTGCTCTCACTTAATTCTCTGACTTCAAAGCCTAAATGTGAGGAGGCTCATCAACTCCCTGCTTTCTTCCTGCAAAATTTTGTCCCCAGCAGAGCTGCGCTGCTGGAATGCTCAAGTAAAGCTGTCAGGACAACGCGCCCAGAGAAGGAGCACAATCCTCTGCCATCACATAACCGGCTCTTTCTTCACTAAAACAACAATCAGAACAACTAAGATGGGAAATACAGTATCCTTCGTGCTTCTGGTCTCTGACATGGAGATCATGTAGGTCCTACCTGTGTGGTTTACTTCACCAAATTGCCTGGCAATTTCCCCATAAAATTTAATTTGCCAGACACAGGGAACACAAACTACCTAAGCTGTATCAATTCATTTGGTATCTATAGCTGTAGCAGCACCATAATGAGTTTGAATAGTATTAACATTCACTACACCAAACAAGCATAAATCACAAACTATCCAAAGGAAACACGAAGACAGAATCAGACAACTGCAGACAGCGAGCTCTGACAGCATCTCAGTTCTGTGTGATACTTGTAGCTGACATCCGGCTGCACTGAACTATGCACAGCGGATGCACTAGTACCTTAAAGGAGCTAGTATGCATTTTGTTTTAAATCAACATGAATCTTCACTGGAAGAATAGTTGATGTACCAAGAACCTGAGTGCTTCAGAAAAACAACAGACAAGAATGTAGATTTCTGTACAGAGGGGAAAAAAAAGTACTACATCCAGCAAAAACTCCTCCGGAAAGGAAACCAGGAATGCTAAGATGCTATGGGGCTTTCAACTTGGCCACAGGCCCCTCCAGCACCACGCTGCTGTGGCCTTCCTGCAGTCTCCAGGTACGTGCCTATATGGCATTTAGGAGACGCACAATTGTTAGAAAACAGAGCTGAGTCTGAAGCTAATCTGAGACACCGGACAAGCACCAAAATTCTACTGGTAATCCTGTTACGGGGCAGGAATCGGTCTCCAGTGATATCAGCAAGTGTTAGTATAAATCAGCTGGCCTTAAAAATGACCCCTCCATAAAGAGGTTCCTGCAATAAAGAAAAACACTACGAAGATGGAAGGGGTGCGAAACTACAGAAATGGGTGCAAGCTTTCTGTGCCACAGCTGCCCTCTCCGGCGTCACCTGGGTCTGAAAACTTGGCTCAGAATCTGAAAACTGTTGGGAAAGAGTCATTCCAGATTTGTTCAAGTGTCAGATTGTCGTATGATGCCAGAGAAAAGTTCCCAGCAGTCGGAGTTACTGAAAGAAGGATACAGTCTCGCTACTGTCATTAAACTGAATTGCAAAGCAAAGCTGCCACTGACTGGTACCAGATCACAGTCTCAAACCAAGAGGGGAAATCGTGAGCTGCAGAGAGGAGACGTCACATCAAGAATGTGATGGAGCCTCTGGGTGGCAAAAATAAAGGCACGGGGTCTCCTTCTGCAGCTCTGCTGACTTCAAGGGCATCAAATGTGTACAAGCAGCTGCAACGGTGTGGTTTAAAGTTGAGCAAAGGCTGTGAGAAAGATACTTGAATTTTCATACAATAATAATAGTAAATGCCTGTGTTTGCTTTCCATGAATATCCCAGTGAGCATGTTGGCTGCCCAAACACCACATTTTAAATAACTCTTTCAGAATATTTACTCTAGGACTTTTTGTTGGAATTAATTCCCTCAGCTCTAGTGGACTCCTCTGCTTGGCTGGCACTAAAGACAGAGGACAAAAGGAACTGTTGAAAAGGCAAGTACATTTTCCTACTAATCCTTTCTCCTTTGAATGTGCCCCAGTGATTCCAGCAAATATGGGCATGAGATGAATATAGCAAACCTTATGGGTCTGACCCTGCTCTCTCAGCCCTATGTTGGGGTAAACGGTAGTACTCCACTGTGTAAAACTAAGATACAGTGATTCACAACAGTGTGCCAGTGAGCACCTTTCAAAGGTAACTACTGTCATTGCCTTCTTTTCTCAGAAGTTGGCAGCAAAGGAAACAGAACCTCTCCAGAGACAGCTAGGAATAAAACTGACTTATTTCAGATCAGCATCAACACTAAAAATTAACTCTTGCTGCCAAAAAGAGGAAGTTTCTTGCTTATTCCTAAATCATGCATCATCCCCTCCTGCGTCATCCCCCCTTCGCTGCCTTTGATGCGGGAGAAATGCTACCTGAATCCAGCTCAGCCAGCAGGACTACACCCAGCCTCTTCCAAAGACCTCTCTCGTCTCCTTGCCTTTACAAAGAGTAGCCATTTCCTTATGAATTGACTGGATATTATTTAAGATCAGATTTTGACTTCCTTATTCCAGAAAAGCACTGCCTTACTCAGAAGGGGTGAAAGAACTTCATGCAGCCTACGGTCAGAGCATGAATACTGACCCAGTTCATGCGCTCTGAGCTCCTTCGCCTACCCCCTCCCTGCCTCACCTGGTGTCACCACTTCAGACCAGGGGATGAATTTGGAACTACCACAGCTAAAGGTATATGTCCAAAAGGTTTCTAATCCATGACAAATAAACACCAGCATTTCCATGAGACTCCACTTAGTATTTAAAATGTGACTTTCCATTAAAACGAGCATGGAGAGAGGACAAGCACGCAAGCCCCTAATTACTAAATACATCTGATGCTTGTGTGAATGTCCTCATATTCGCAATGCATTTCACCATCTCTTATTTTTGTGAGAAGGGGTGGCACCTGAACTGTTGAAAGGACAGAGCCAAGTGCAGGAAGAGGCAGAGGCGAGGGCTGTGGACAGGGAGCTCAGGAGTGAAAAGGAATTCTGGAAACCTGCACTCGGGTCCCAGCTGCAGCAGGGCTCCTGCGGCACTGAGGCTCGGGCATTTAGGACAGGATCCAATCCACCAGTGCTCACACCCCAGGTCTGAGACTGCTCCGGAGCTCTCAGTAGTGAGAAAGACACCTCCAGAAAGTGACTTACCTACTGTAGGTGTCCAGAGCAGGCAGCACTCATCACCCACTGGGTGCACCCACCCTTCTCCAATGACATGACATGAAATGAAATCTAGATGAAAGGCTTAGATTATGTCCCTATCATTTTGATGGTTAGGCTTGTGTGAGCTGAATTCCATCTGAACGCTCTCTGTGCCTCAGCTCCCCCTGTAAAATGAACTGCGTTTCCTCCCCTGACAGGGATGTTACAGAGACCAACATGCTAAAATCTGTGACGTGCTCAGCAAAACCAGATGCTTGTGAAGGAAGGGCCACGAAAGCATCACATACAAACAGGAAAAGGGGCTGGGTCTAAAATCTGGCTCAAGACACAAAAGCAGCACTATCTATATATTCCAGCTGCCCCCAGTTACATCGGTGCCAGCCCTGTCAAGACGAGAGGATTGCAGGGAATCAGAGCTCTGCACTTCCTGGCCAGGACGGTCCGCAACTGAGAAACAGCACGGCTTGACTTCACAAGCTTCAGCTGTGCTTTCAGGACAGGCAGTTCAAGTCCAGCCTTCGTTCACTCAAGGCCGACCTATTAATTTAGAATTCACGGAGGCACAATGAATAGGGAACCCAGTGACAACATTTTTATAGTCGCTCTCCTTACCATGAGAGCTTATAATTTCCAAGGCAACCCTGGTCCATGTTTGATTAGTGCACTTAAATCTCCACCCGTGCTTTTATAACAACCAGTATTTTCTGTCAGAGTTTGCTCTTACCCTGTTGGAATCAATCCTTGTCCTGGAGGTGTAGATGGGAGGAGGGATGTTGAAGGCTTGAGGAACAAGATACTCTTCAGCATCCATCATATCTTCCAGGTCTTCCTCATCGAGAAGGTTTTGGAAGAACTTGCTGTCATTTGGGCTTGGGAGCTTCATACGATCATCTCCCTAAACAGATTGTATTGAGAGAGGAAAACGGTCAAAAGATGGATTAATTTCCCAACAGGGAACTTCAGCCTTCTTCATTCTCTGGCAGCCAGGCTGCAGGGACCACACATGCTGCTTTGTTTGTTCTAAAGCACCACATCATTTGTTTTGGGTTTGGTTATTTTGTTTTGTTTTGTTTTGTTTTGTTTTTTTTTTTATCGGGACTATGATGACAGAAAGGGAATAACTGAATAAATCAAGCAAAGTCATTTTTTGGCATTCTTGTGATTGAGCTTTTATTCTTTCTTCTCTCTTTTTTCCCATGCAAGCTCAGTTTCTGACCCAGGTTCTGTCAGGGCCTGATGTATTTTGTGAAGTATCTCAGCTATTTAGGCTCACATCGGGGGGCAAAATAACGAGGAAACTGCTGTGTCTGGGTGTTTGCTTTATTTTCATTTGTATTTTTAGGGACTTGGAGGCTAAATTTCTGTCTCATCCATATGGAAAGTTCTGCAGAACGTAACAGAGCCGAAAGCAATAAAAATCAAACCAGGCAACAAAAGCAACAACAATGATACGTATTTTTACTGAAATAGCATCCGCAAGCTGGAGAGGCAAATCAGGGCTGCCCTTTGCTCGGTGCCACAGAACATCACAAAAGGCAGCCCATGCCCCAAACACCTAACAGATCATAGAAATGATGCTAAACTCAACTGCGTGGCTAAAGAATGGCCTCCCACTCTGCAGGAACTATTATGCCATGTGTGGAATCCAGCAGGGAATGACGGCTGTGCTACGGGGTGCACACAGACCGGCTTAAAAGCTCAACAGCAAGCTCGTCATTCTTCATTGGGAATGGGGAGGAATAACGGCATAGATACCAGTGCAACGCAGCTACCCTGGTTTCCCCTCAAGAAGCACATGGCCTATATTGTCTGCAAGGATCACTGGAGAAGAAGCCTCACGGGATGAAATACTCACCAGCCTATACAAGAGGGGAGGGAAGGGCACAGGACAGAAAGGGAGGGAAGAGGTATTTGGAACAGGGAAACACGTCCTATCTAATGAAGTAATTTCATCAGACTGATTTTTCCAGAATAATTTCTATCAGTTGAACTTAAAATTTAACACAGTGGGGAATACTGCAAGAGAAATTCTACTTTCACCACCACAGATCCTCTTGACTAGTATTTTACTTTTCAAATATATTTTACTTCTCCTCAAGCTGCAGGAGAGTAGCCTGCATTCACCCTGTGCAATAATGCCCCATGAGTAGGCCAGCAGGTCTACACAGTGAAGCTGAGACTAGCATTAGACCCAGAAGCAATCAGGAGACATAAAGTGGCAGCGACTGTACTTCTGGAGGCTTTTCAGCTAAGAATTCTTACGTCAGTGTGGAGCTAAGGCCCAGCTGGATGCACCTCTGCTCTGCACTCCATGCTGTGGAGCAGACAGAGCATGAGATACAGCATGAGCGTATCATTACCTGGAGCAAACTAATGGCGTGCTTTGGTCTCTGGTGTTTCAACATCACCTTTCTTCTTTTAATTTTTCATTTTTGTCTGAACTGTTCACACACTGGGACCATTTAAGGACCTTTCCAAATAGTCAGATTCATTTTCTGTAACTTGAGTCTGAGTTGTAATAAACGCGTGCACAACTCTAGGCTTCTGCAGAATGTAGGAGCAAAAGGACAAAAACTTCCACGTAGGCCTGTACTCGGGGCATACGCAGCTCCAGCTAGATGTAGTCAACAGATATGGCTATACTGGTGTTGCCCTGCTGCCACACTGCAGTTTCACGTGACGAATCATGCTGGTGTGGGTCTGTCGCAGTGGCTGTAAAGCACTACAGAGCCTACCCAGCCTAAGGAGGACACAGAGGGAAGCTCCTCTCTAGCATGAGAGGTACCAATGTGACACAACTCCCTGTCTTCTGAGAAACCTTTATGTTTAGGCTATGAAACGAAACTTTCTTATAATCTCAGCAGTGCAGGGAAGAGTCCTTCAGGGTAATCCCCTGACAGCCTAAGCAACTGTAGAACCAAGCAAGCCCTTGGTCTAAAGTAGGTCCACTGTCCACTGGTGGACAAATTTTGTCCCCAGTTTCATGAGAGAATGCAAAGTACCGAGCAGCTTGCAAAGCCAGATCTTGTGTATGTGCTCATACATACAAGCTCAGGAAGTGAATTTCAGATTATTTTATTATTATTATTTTAGAGAAACTGACACTGGCCATTCTATTTCATTCTTGTATAGCACTGTGGTCACTGCTTGCTTTATGTTCAAGAGCACCTTGAAGCGAAGAGATTCAAAGGCAACCCTTAAGAGACAGGTTTGATAGACGGAATTCTCTTTTTCCCCCCTGATGTTGCGGAGTTGCTTACTTGAATTACTAGGTATCTCTGAGGGTCTCGAGCCATTCTAGAGAATTCCGCAGCCAGCTCCTTGAATTTAGGCCGACTGTCAGCATCAATCATCCAGCCTGGGGACAGATGAAAGATGAGAAAGAAAACAGTTAATTGCCAAGGGAAGAAATTCGGTTTTTAAAAATGCACAAGTTTGAAGTGAAAAGATGTCCTTGATATCCCAGCCTAAAGAAAAGATGCAATGAAGATCCCGGAAGAATGGAAAGCCAGAACTCCATGATACATCTAAAATGGAAAACATCTGGTCTTGCCCAGAGAAGACGAGATGTTCCATACTGCATGGATTTCTTCTTAATTTGCTCTAAAACCCTGTTTTCCATCCCCAAAACAGAGACAGAAACAATGCCTTGCAATTTTCTGTGTCATTCTTGCCCATTTAGATGTCAGCTCTGACTGTCCTTTATTATGGATGTGTCCAACCTGTAATATAATGAACCCGATCTCATCCGAGTCTAGTGGGTTTATTACAAAGTTACTCCTAAATACAATTTTACTTTAACTGACCTATTGTTCCACGGTGACTTAGATTAAGAAGAGCTGCTCAACAGATCTACAGGATGACTGACCTCACGTCCGCTTTTCAGGTAATTCTGCATTCACCTGTCTGCATCATTAACACAGACCTCACACAAGGCATTAGATGCTATTTTAATTGAGTAAGGGTGATTATTTTGTCCTTCACTCTCCAAGAAACATTCATTAGAAACAACAATTCTCAATTCCTGCTAATGCCTTCTGCAAAACAAGCAAGTAGTATCGGCAGTCACCACCAGCAACTAGTTTATCCCAGTGTCAGCTTTTTCTAATGGAAGATTCTATCAGCAGCTTCCCAAGCACATGTTCTCATTTCCCAGGGAGGTTAAGCGAAGCAGCCCTCCTCTCCTTCGTGCCATTTAACTGAAGAAGTGACCAATGCGTGAAAAACAAAGCTACTACAGCTTATAAAGAATTTCACACAGACGTTGCAGGAGTAAGTCTGTACGTCTAGCTGTAACTTTCCGTCTTCCAGATTACCCCATCTACTAGGACCTCCTTTTGTCCACTGAGATTCGCCTCATATCACTAGAAACCCTATCAGAGGGAACACTTTTGCACCAAACCCACACAAACCCCTTGCACTATTCAGACACTTTCCGTACCTGCATGCATAGTACAACTGTTCTCAGAAGACACGTTATTTACCTCTTCTAGTTTTATTTTCTTTCTTTCAGTGTTTTTGTGTACAAAGCAAAAGGGAAAGGACTATATAACATGGATGAGATGTCTGTGTGTTAATCTCACTTAAATTAAGCCAGAAATACCAGAGAGACGTTCCTAATTCTTTTTAAATTAGAAGCATAGCCTTGGAGGATACTGTCACTAGTGTGGGTATCTTGGAGATAAAAGGGTAGGCAGACTGTTTTCCTTTTCTGCTAAAGTAAAAATATTCATGAATTATTGTCCTGGACTAAGAATGATAAAAAATTATCCTCTCTGTAGCATTTCTAGTATTAATTTAATTTTACTTTTTATTATTACTATTGCAATCATCATTCTTGTTACTACTAACAATAAAACATTCATGCTTTCTTTCCTCGATATTTGGAACCAGCATTTCTCCTCACAACCTTCACTGGCTGGGTATCCATGTACCATAATTATGTCTAATACTATCTTTTTTAACATCAAAATCAATTGTCATGGAAATGACAAGGGTTTACAATAACAATCACACAATTTTGACTTCACAGCAAGAATATCAGCTACCATCTGACAGTAATAAGAAGCTGAGCTAACTCAACCCTTCATGGCTAAATTCATATTCTTTGCAATTGCAAAAAATATGCATGCAGTATTTAAATGGAATTTACAGTATCTTGGGAAGCTTTTGTTTTGGAGCAGCCTGCCCTAGTACCAGCACTGTCAGAGACTATAGGCGCAAATATTCTAAAATGAGCCCCTCTTGCGCTGAGCATAGTGATGTTAAAAGCGACAATTACTCACACTTCACCATCACCATATAAACATCAATAGTGCAGATTGGAGGTTGGGGCAACCGCTCTCCCTTCTCCAAGAGGTCAGGGATCTCTCGAGTTGGGATCCCATCGTACGGCTTCCCACCAAAGGTCATAAGCTCCCATATAGTAACTCCTAGAGAGAGAAAAAGAGTGTTAATATTTGAGGTCATACCGCCCAGATTCCTTTCACAATTTCCTGCAGCACAGTATTCTGGCCCAGTTCTGGACTGCAATCTCTTCTGCATTACCAGTGCCTGTAAAAACACTGAAGTCTCATCTGCTTTTAAAAAGCTGCAGAAAATGGTGAAACAGCACTTTGTGGTAATCTTCAAAAGCAGCTTCCCTCATTTTTACTGGTGTAAGAATCAGCATGACAGACCGGAGACACAAGAGAAAGGTCTAAGACAAATAAATGGTGGTAAAGTAAATGGATGCAATAACAAAAGAATGTATGGCACTCTTTATCATATCAAAAGGGAAAATGAATGGTTGATGTACTCGATTATTTTAAGGGGAAAAACTGCAGATGTTCCCTAACTTAGAGCATCAATTTCCCACAAAGGTGAAGTTCTGAGTAACATTATGTCATTGTCTTCGCCTTGGAAGTCATTCACAGCCACCTGTATTATTTTTTTCTTTAAATCACCTTATGGATTTGAGTTATGATAGTGCTGTGCTTCAAAACCAAGAGTCTCTTTTTGAATAGCCATAGGATTTGCTTTGGCATTGGAGCTGGAAATAAAGATCATATATCATAAGTAACAGAATTCATCCCCTGAACAAAATCTTAAACATTGAAAATGCTGCTCTCACACCAGTTTAACTTTTATTTTTATTGCAAAGGTCATTTTAAACACGCCTCCAGATCAGTAGCCATATTTTGCCAGCTGTCATGCGAATGTGCAAGGTGATGGGCAAAATTACCATATGTATAAAACATGTACTTATTTCACCCTCATTCTCCTCTTTGTTGATGTTCAAGAACTGTAACTTGCCAATTGTTTTTGGTCTTGTCCTTGTCCTTTCTGATTATAGATATCCTGGGTTTCCTGCATTTAGAATGAATTTCGTAAACGGAGGCATATTTTTCCCTAAGTGATATGGGGTATACAGAATTTGAGGAGAAAGAGCAGCTTTATATGACCCATTTAAGTTTCATGTGTTTTTCTCAGCTGAAGAGAAGAGGGCAGCTAACCAGTCACAGCAAACAGTGGCTTTTGCTGCTACCCACAGGTAAAAGTGAGTAATGAATAGAATTGTACACCTTTTTGTTTCAAAATGATATGGCAACAGGAAATGCAAATAGGAGTCCATAGCCCTAGACACTGCTGAAAAATTCCACTTACAAAGGTATACATGATTTTATTAGCAATAGCTACGCTAGAAGAGCAGGCAGACAGCTCAGCAGATGTGACACAATAGCTCGTCTGGGTAACAAAATTAACAACACTCAATTAACATCTCATTTCCCAAATGTGAAATTTTTTTTGGTGTGTGTGGAATCCACATGACCTGACCTGTCTACCTAATTCCCAAGTTACCTGTGAAATTAAATGGATGCTTGTTTTAGTTTGTTTAGCTTGGAGAGCTCGTCTTTTTGTCTTCTTTCTCTTGCTGTATTTGCTCTGTGTTATGACAAATTCCCTTTTATCTGACTGTAGGTACAGAAAGCCCCATAAGCCTGAAAATGTTTTTTGACATTCGTGGCTTTTAGAGTTAAGATTTTCAAAGGACTGCTGAAAACTATGACCTGCAGCTGTATTTTTATGAATCTGTGGCTGAGCTGAAAGAGTCCTTCTTCTGTCATAATACTGCTACCAGCTCAGACCTTACGGCATCATTCCAGCAGGGACATCACGGTAATGTATTTTAGTGAGCAGGGAAGTAACGCAGCAGACAAGTAACAAGTGCTGTGTAGAGTTACACATCAAAAAAACCAAAACCCAAACCCAAACAAGAAAAAGAAAGAAAAAGATGAGCAAAAACCACTGGAATTAACTCCTCTAGGAAAAGAGGGTATCTTTAACATGGCAACACAACTTAGTTTAATGCTTTACAAGAGACAAATTTTTAAACTAATCACATGAAGATTTACCATAGCTCCAAACATCACTCTGATGGGTAAACTTCCTGTAGTGTATACACTCCAGAGCCATCCACTTAATTGGCATCTAGGGAAAGACAACAGAAATGTAACCTTAGAAACATAACAGTAAACCAATACAGACAGATGCTGTACGTAGACATCAGATTACTCCCTGTTCCCTTTTTCAACTGCAAGCAGCACTACCCAGCAGGCGAAATGATTGTTCTTGCCCTCTAGAATAGGGCTTTGCCTCATAAAACCTATGGAGGTGAGAAATTCTGTTATCTGCAGAACTTCTCTTACCACCCAAATTTTACTGATTCAGATGAAGTAGAACAACCCACTTTTTAATCATACCATATAAAGATGGGACCAATGCAAAAATTACATGCAATCCTCCTAGATCTGAAGTGCAGCAGAGAAGGTAGAATACAGAAGCTCTTCTGCCTCAACAGTTTGCAAACCCAGACACTGCTATCTCGATTGCTCTCTAATGAGGCTGGTTAATAATGCAGTGTCCGTAATACTTCACTGTCCGCATCCTCATCATCAGAGTAAACAGGCAATGGGGAGAATTTACAGTGCTGAATTTCTAACTCCTAGTATTTGCTAGGAACTTAGCTTTCCCAGTTCTCTGTATCATAACTGCAGTGAGAGAAGTTGCTCCTGACAGCAAGTCATCCCAAGTTAGCCTTTGGCTCTGAACCACGCAGAGAAGGCTGTGTAGGCAAACACAAACCATGGTTTGGCATAGGGGTTAGCCCTCTTAAGTTTGTGTTAAAATGATATTCATGGTGTTTCCTATTGCTGAGCTGGACCTGTGAGGCACAGCCTTGCAGTCCATTAATTTCTAATGGACAGACGTTAAAAAACAGATTTTTACCTGGCAGGGACTTGTATGGGTCTCCTCGAATTTGCAACTATGGGAGATGTACTAAAATAAACCAGAGAGATACGTAACTGCATGCAAAATCTGAACAGATGGTGGGTGTAAAAGCAGAGGATGTGTCTTCCTTCAAACCTTTATGAAAATACCTTCCATGAAGTTGACTAATGAACATGACCTATACAGCTATGGCAAAACCGCACTCTTAAATAAAGGTTGGCTTAGCACTTGCAAAGACATTTCATCCTCCTCCACCAAACTCCGCAGAAGTATATCTCTCTCATCCCCATTAAATATGACTGGCTCGTTCCAAACTTGAGCAATTGCTGAAGTCGCAAAGCTGCATTGCTCATCATGGCATAACTCAGCTCGGAAGCGACCTCAGGAGGTCTCTAGCCCAACCTCAGGCTCACAGCAGGTTCAGCTATGAGATCAGACCAATTTACTCCGGGCTTTATCCAGTCTGGACTTGAAAATCTCCAAGGATGGAAACTGCACCACGTCCCCAGGCAACTTGATCAACTGCTTGATTGTCCTCATGCTGAAAAAGTTTTTCCTTGTATCCAGTCTGAATCTGTCTTAGCGTGCTCTCAACACAACTTTAAGCTGCAAATGTCTGCCGGATTTCACAGGACATTTCTCTGGAACTGGGAAGTGGCACATCTGACGTGTAAATCCTGCTCCAGAACTCCCAGCAGTGTGACTGGCCTCACAAGTCCCAGACACCATCTAAGAGCTGCCAGGGATCAGCGGGTTTGCAAGGACCAGCTCATTCTCTGCCATTCCCTGGCTGATGGAGGGAGGAGGCGGAGGGGTTACTGAAGAGGGGACTAGAGAACTGAAGGAATCAGGGAAGACTGCCAAAACTACACCTTCCCTGCCAGGAGGTCTCTTTACTGGGGAAATGGGAAAGCACCGGTGACTCCTTTCAAGCTCTTCACCTCACTGCCTGAAATGCCGATGTAACCCAGGCAGCAGCTGCCCAGGGCAGCAGCCGCACAAATAAAGCCACAGCCCATCCAGGAGGAAAGCACACGCTGGCAACAGCTGCTTGTCCCAGACAAGGGCACGAGTGAGCACAGAAGCACAGAGATAGCAACCAGACAGAAAGCAAACTGAACATTCGGGAAAAGGAATGACAGGAGAGGCAGAATCCCTTGGGATTTTGTGACAGGTTGAAATGTGGAATTTCAAAATGTTTAGGGAGCAGGTGGCAGCGTTATGTACTTACAGCCTTTACTTCCAGCCTTCTGAATTCTGTAATGCATTAATCTGAAGGCATTAGAAATAAGGTGAGGCACTACATGGATGTTGTGCGGTATGCTGAAAAGTAGTATGGCAAAATGTCTGGTTTCAAAATTATCCTCAAGCTACCTTTTTAGTGGCCTGGCATTCAGCACGGTATTGGAGGCTTGGATACAAGAAATAGCATACACAGGCTCTTCCAACGTGATAGAAGAGGCGGCTCTACAAACATGTTCTTTTTTGTTTTGTGTCACCTTCTTTTTTGTTTTCTGGAAAATTACTTGTCTGGGAAAATGGGACTGCAAGTTATTGAGGTCCATACTGACCAGAGGAAGGGGCTTGGCAGAAATGCACTAGAACATCTGTCACTCCTTGAACTGACTTCAGAAGTCTTCAAAACAAGACAAAAAATGGAGCATATGAACAAAACCTAATTCTGAGTGTGAAAACTGTTCAGACAATTATATTTTGGCACCTGGAGAAGCTCACTGAGCAAAAAATGAGCAGCTTTTATGTGTGCTGTCACAACACCGTTTGCTAAGTCACTGACAGACTCTTACATGGATAATAGTCCCATAGGGATACACTGCCCTAAAGAGTAACTTCAGGAGGTTTGCCACAGTGATATATTCACTTCTAGACATGTACAGCACTCACCTTCCCTCCATCAGCATTATACTCCTTCTCATCCCCTTCCAAAAGCCTGGCCAGTCCGAAGTCAGTGATCTTCACATGGTTTGGTGATTTCACCAACACATTACGGGCTGCCAAGTCCCGGTGGACAAGTCTCCTCTCTTCCAGGTACATCATTCCCTGAAGGACAAAGAACAGTAAAACAATCTTAATGAGTCTCACATGATCTTTTAGAACTACTTTTCACTGGTGACATGTAAAATTTCTGGTTCTTTTAGAAGTATTCACAATAAGAAAATGGCCTAGAGGGCAGAAGTTCAACACTGCCCTTGCTCTGAGCAAGAGGTGGGATTAGATGACCTTAGGTTCCTTCCAATGTGAACGATTCTGTAAGATTCTATAGTAACTGCCAAAGGAAAAAAAAAAACAACAAAACCCCATATAGATATCTCCTTTGCTCCAGCAAGTTTAAAACCTGGAAATGTGAGACAAAGAAAAGGAACAGTATGGCCTCGATTTTCAGACAGTAAATCTGAAGACCATAAAAAATAACCAACTTATCCAGAGCCCCATAGACATTAGGCCAGACTGGGAAACAATCCCAGCTCTTCTATGTTCCAGGCAAGCGTCTTCAATTCAAGATGAAGCTTCTTATCCATCTCCAAATGCTTTTCAGTTGGACACAAATTTTCACTACCCTCAGTGGATTAGAAGGAAAACAATTCTTTGTTCCAAGTGCTGCAACCCACTTAACCCACTTGCCTTTTCATTCCCTTAAAATCTGGCATGTAGCATTATAATAAGACACTAGATCAATGGCCTTTTTTTTTTTTTACAAGCATATATGCTCTGTTAGAAGTACTTCTGTTAATAAGCCCATCCAGCTGCTTTTAAAGATAAGGTAACATACACTGAAGCCTGGCCTTAACCTTATTCTTATTCTGATATGAGACTAACCATCTACCATCAGAATGGAAGTTTACATGATGCTTTGTGACACTGAGATGAACACCAAAGCTTGGTCTTATTAATTATATGACACACAAAGGATAGTCAGGCAGGGTTACAAGCCTATAATTTCATTAAAAGGCATTTATGACATTAACCATCATTAGAAGACCCTACAGATGAAATTACACATTTGATAATTACCCTTAAGGTAACTCTTAATATATCAGCTCTGTATAATATATATGGTAATTTTTAGAAGTCATTGTTGAATACCGAAGAGATCGTATTATCCCATAATACAGATGATAATTCAGAGAGTCCCAGGTAGTGATTAAAATAACCAGATTACTCAGTGTCATAGGCCAGATTTTATTCCCTTTCACAGAATAAGAAGCTCACACGTACCCACCCTCATACGCACCAGGAGGACAATGCGTGTGCGTAAGCCACTGCTCACGGTCACTGGGCCAGAACGTAGCCCTTTCTTGACAGAAAGTGGCTGTCTTTAGAAAAAGCATCAAATGGAGCTCTGAACTGCTGTAGCTTTTAGGAGAAAAATTTCAGTGCAAACACCGCTAAAAGGTTTGAAAGTATGTGGGAGAACATTTGGCATAAACACTATTTCATTTTTAATGTGGTAGGCTTTGCTGTAGTCAACACGGAGGTGGTATGAAAGGGGACGCAGGGACTCTTTGGCATAAAGCAAATGGAATTATTTTTTAAAAGCACTGCCAGTTGAAGCAAACACACCCTCCTGCCAATTGTAAATCAATACTTTTGGCTGTTGAACATCAGAACTGTAAGTCTCTGAAAGCATAATGTTTTTTGACATCAAATTAAAACCTGTAGAAAAAGGACAAATAAATCCCATAGGTCAAACAATCGTGAGTCACACAACAAACACACTATGAAACCAGAGGCACCGTGACTTAGCACAAGAATTACCATCTGAAGAAATCCAACCAGAAAAAGACAACACAGTCAATAGCAACAACACTGTGTAATAGAGGAAAAAACACCCACAAAAGCGGCCCTGTAAAATTCAGGCAGATTGGGAATTTATATAAATCCTGGTTCACATCTCTAACACTGAACACTAACCAGAACGCGCCCCAAGGCAGCGTCAACACTGCTCATACCAAGCACTCTGGGAAGCAGGTGGCCTACAGCAACCTCCCAGTCTCGTTCCTTCCCTCTCACCTGGGATGAGACGTCGGCGGGTCGGTATCAACCCACTGTCCGGACGGGCCTCGGGCAGCCACCCCGCGAGCAGCGTGCCCGCGCCGGGCCGGGCTGAAGGGTGCGTGCAGGCAGGGCTCTGCCGGCCCACAGCCTCACCTCCAGCTGCGCTGCGATACTGAGAGTCAATCTGACCTGAAGGGTGGCTTCGGGGTGCCCTTAAATAGTCATTCCTTACACATCTGAAATTCTACTGGTTCTCTGCAGCTCCTGAAAGCGCTGCCCGTGAAGGCAGGATTGCAGTCGTGCAAACAGACCGGTGCCCGTCTGCTTCCCCCAAACACTTCTCTCCTGCAGCTCCCAGCCTCCTCCTCCAGCTTCCCCAGGGCTCAGCATCTCTCTTCAGTCTTGCACCTTTCACTGCAAAAGAGCAAAGAGCTCCTCTCTGACCAAAACGTCTCAAGGTGCTTTACGCTTCCTTTCTATTTAAGTTTAGGAAATATCTCAAATTTTTAGAATGAACAGAAACGCTTCTAAAACTTCATAGATTTGACCTAACTTCCAATATCCTTATTTGGTCAAAAAGAGAGAAAATGGGGAGAAAAGAAAGGTCCAAACCCGCAAACAGTCTTCGTGGACAGAATCAGGTGAGGACACAAGAACCCACAGAATTTGAGGAGAGAATTCTGTTGGTATTAGAATACATTAGGCCCAAACAAAATTGTCATTTTTAATGGATTAATTTGCACCTATCAGCCCTGAAATGATACGAAGATACTGAAGATTTCTTTTGGCAGAAATGAAGAAATAGAATTTCTGTCTTGTTAAAATCAAAACAGATGACCTGTACCAAGGCTTTTGCCTCCCACCTCTAGCTAATGATGGCAGAAATGGATGCTAAGGTGTCCAGAAACATCCTCCACTGAAAGAGATAAACAATCAAACCCTTAACCGTGCCTCCTTGATCTTATTTTACCTTCGCAACGTATTTAATTTCCAAGCATTTTTTAAACACGTAGGCTAACATTTCAGGATGTTTCACTGTTTATTCTACTCATTCATTTCCATTTATTTCAATCTTGTGCTATTATTTAATATCATCTAAGATGATTATATTTTGTTCAACCTAACCTCATACTCTCCTGTGAACTAGAAAGATGTCTAATCACCAACCCGAACACTGCTCCTAATCAATACCACACCTGGTTTTCTTTTCTGTCCAGCAAGAGGGTAGGAATAGCTGTCTGTGTATCACTGTACTTGACAGTTCACCTCTGTCAAACAAGCTTCTCGGGGCTTTTGCCCACCTGTGTTATCTGCAAAGCTAAAAACAACCCATGTAGGGTTGAGAGCTACAAAATCCTCTGCAGGTCCATGACCTGCAGAAATGTAAATCCTCTGAGGAATACCCAGTGTAAACACGCTCGATTTTCCCATATCCTATCAACAAGTTTTAAAGGTGGATAGTGGAAGTATAAGCGAAAAGGTATATATATGTATATATTTTCAATAAATGAGATAATAAAATGAACTGAATGAAAACAATCTAAAAATGGGAATCCTACAGTATTCACTGCAGCAATACTGTCTCAACATAGACTATGCCAAGAATCATCATCTGAAGGCATTTTTGAAACTGGCAGGAAAAGTGCTTTATATGCATCTCTAATCTTTTTACATGACACAGAAGAATGATAACAAAAAAATACTCTCTGCATTACACAGCTGGTGCCATCACCTCACAACAAGCCCATGATCAAACACCAAGAGGACATTTTATGAGTTACAAGACAAAACTACAAGTGTCTCCAGACCCAGACAATGCATAGGGATCTCTTTGTAAAAATGACACTTTAAAGCCCGATCCAAAAGACACCACTCTGGACCATTTGGGGTGCGATCTGGGAGGCTGGGGAAGCGAGGCACCCTTCACAACTTGTCCAAATTAGGGCTATGCAGATCCCATATAATTATCAAAATATAAAACGTCCAGATACTAAGAAACCCCATACTTCGGTATACGTATTAGAACATCCACAACAGGGGGGGACTTCTATACAGAAACCACTGAGAGGAAATACTCAACATAAAGCCATTAAGGACCAGGTGTCCATTTATCTCTGAGCCCAGATTCATCTCCCACGAGCACAAGAACCAGCCATGACCCCCCCCATCACTGGCACTTCCTCATCACAGTCACGACAGAGGTTTCCTCACAAAGAATGTCATTAGAAGTGCAATTACTGCTAGGGTCCCTTAACATAAAATCGCTCTCTGAATCAGTGCCTAATGCTATTAACAAGTCAAACAGACACCACGAACAGCTCTAACACAGACAAGCTGAGGAAGTCTCTTTGGAAGTTCAGGATGAGCGAGGAATAGCCTTTCGTCTTTCCCAACTGTGCCCCTTACCCTCACCCAGTGCCAGCGTCACGTATGAAGACAAACCTGTGCTACATGGATCTTCACTTGGGCAGACATAGCAGTACAACTGCCTGTAGCCTTGATCCCTGCTACCCGTGCGACCATGCAACGGTGAAAATGTAAATTCTCCCTTCAGAGGCAGATACAAATGCCCTTGCCAGGACTTCGATCAGTGTTAAAGGTCTTCTATCCTTGCCTACACAACTACTAACCTGCCCTGCCCGTGTGTTTACACATTTCACGCAGGGCTCCCAACAGCACCAGGGAAACTAATAGCAATGCTGAAGGGCAGAACAGGCCAAGAGGGCTTCCTTCAGAGAAGGGAGGTGGACAAGAAAGATGTAAATGGCCACTGGGAGCTGAACTCCAGTAAGAATTTCCTGCATGTCACTTTTCAGCCTTGACAGTTTTCTATGTAATAACTAGGGGAGCGTGTGTGTGTAATCGACAGTTTTACTAACTGAGGTGGATCCTGCTCTCTACCCATCAGTTTACTCTTGGAGCTGGCTAGAAATAAGAGAGAACAAAAATTATCTTGTTGAATAGACTAAAAGTTAGTCATCAAGAGCTGTAAAGGAAGAAAGCCTTTCCCAATTTTATTATGGAGTGTTTGTGAAGTCTCCGGGGCTGCAGATGGCCAGATTTGGTACGGTCATCTCAGGTACAGTCAGGAACGCTCATGCTCTTTTCACAAGCAAAATGACAGACCTGAAAATGAGATAACACGTGCTGGCAACAAACTGAAGTGGGACAGTGGAAAGAAGACTTTCTGTCCAAAAAATCCACGGGAGGAGGGAAGAGAATGAGATGGGACAGCTTTCTGTTCTTTCCAAGTGCTGCACTGCAGCAGAAAGTACCAAATGAGGTTCACAGGACTTCCAGTGCTGCAGACATCTACAGAGGAGGATCGTCAAAGGCAGGCTGGTGGTGGAAATAAGAGACTAAAGGGATTTTTTTAAAAAGTAAAATGAAGTTTTTCTGGAAAGTTATGGGTTTGCCCCCTGAGGTCTCCTGCCTTTAAGACGTGGCCATAATTTGCTGTTTTCTTACTTTCCTACCAGTGTTACTTTCTGCTGCTGTCATTTGTCTCCCAGTTCCTGAGGGCAGTTTTTGAGCACAGCCTCCATTTGTACAGCTCAGAGCGTACGAGTTGCAAGCACTGACTGGTTCAGATGCTGTTATTTGATTTCCTTCACTTTTCTGGACTTTTCAGAGTCCCACCTGATGGTGCTTCTGGATTCATTTCAAAAGTGGCAGCTGCCGTTCAGGAAATGTCCAACTCTTTGAATTGCATGAGCCGTGTCTCAAAGCTCTTTCCATTAGGTGCCTGTACCACATTTCCAGAAAAAAGGCATTCGTTACTCAGGACAGAATTTAAGCAGGTATGTAAGTCATTAAATGCACAGTCCCTTTGGGATAATTACCAGCGACGAACTGAAGTGTGCTGAATCATTAACTGCAGTTTAAGTACACACATATGTCTTTGCACGATACAAGACATCATTTTGCAAGACAATTGAAATTAAGTATAAAGACCTTTACCTGCCCCAAGAACTTCAGCAAGACCAGCAGACAGCAGATGTACTATAAACACATTTTTTTTAAGTGTGACTTTTTGCCCGTTTCTATAATAAACATTACTATCTCCCTACATAGAGGGAATGTTGATCTTATCCCATCCAGAAATTAAGAGCAGCCTGCCCTTCTTCGATAACAACTTCCACCCACCAAAGCCAGCACACATGGCAGATTCATCAAACAGGTATGTGAAGGAAGGAGATTTCAAGCCCAACTCAAATCTCATGGACATTAATCTCCAGCCTTGGAGACTGCCCTCTCTTCATCCTCATAACTTGAGGCTAGCTTAATAACAGGAATCACTACAGAAAGCTTGAAATGATCATCTTTTCCCCCGCTTACCTCATGGAAAAAGTGTAATTTTACCTGGGGCTAAATAAGCTTTCAAGGAAAACGCGGTGCCCTTTGTTGTCAGGAGCAACCAGAATCATCTAAGTAGCTGTTACTCCAGAGAGAGCTGTGGGAGGGAAAACTGACACCGCTCCGGAACACACTGACTCAGCTGCGGGGGTGGGATTTGTTATGGGGGTCTGCCTGGGCGCTGGGACTGGAGGTCATGCGCGCGGCCAAGGCAAAGCCAAGGATGCTAATTACTCTTTCAGTCCACAGCTGCCAGACTGAGCTGGGGACTGGCACCTTGTGCTCCGCACACCTCCACAGGTGAGCTGCCACGGATTTCTGAAAATGGCCGGAGTTCTGCCAACTCTGGTAAAGCTGGCAAGGGAGCCCCATTCCTGCATCCTGGGCCGTGTCCCAAATACTCAGGAGTTCAATTACTTCCTATTTATATGGGGTAAACTAATGCCGCTGGGGTAAACTAATACCTCTCTCTCTCTTTGGCAAAGGGTAGACAAAGAAAGTGATAGTAATACATTTCTTCCCATCTCCCGTCCCCTTGAGTACGTTCGCTCTCTTCTAAAGTTTCTCTTCTCTACAGTTTACTTAAGTTTGAAGCAATGTGCTATTCACGTGTAACAAGCTGTATCTTGGGGTAAAAGCACTTCTGTCTCAAGCTGGCTGTCTTTAGACGCAGGCTTAGGATACAAGGCTGATGGAACTACCTGGATTTTCCTACAGCTGCTTTGGACCTGTCCTCCTGGCCAGGCCCAGGCACCCGGAACTTTGCTAGACCTGCACTCCGAGCAGGCGGGGCGCGAGCAGTGTGGATGCTGCGTACTCACGCCTGCTAAGAGACCCCTTTTCTCACAGTGCTGTTGTGACACTGCTAAATGGTTTCAGACTGAACAGTTCAAAGTACACAGAAGCAAGCCCAAGTTATCTGTACTTGATTTAAGAGGCAGGATCCCAGTGCAGCTGGATTATTATCCCTAAGGAAAGGTACCAGTGCGAATGCAACTCCTGCACAGGTAACTCAAGCTAGTTCTGCCGTGAAAAGAGCTAGGGGTGACGTTTTGCACACAGGTTAGCCTTACATCTCTCCACTTGTGGATTGCCCAGAAGTACAAATTCTGCCTGCTCACACAGGGGAGTGTGATCACACATTGGCTGACTCCGCTGAATCACCAAATCGAGATGAGCTGGCTTCATACCACCCACAGCAGGACACACTCTGCCTGTGGCAGGATAAACACGCCAGTTACCCATCAAAAGAGCAAGTATGGACAAAAAGAGTCCACACCAGATCTTTGCTCTGTATCGTGTGTCTGCTGCAGTATATTTGTTCCGGTAACAGGAGTCCTAAAGCTTAATGTAGTGCATTGCTGAGCTATGGCCCAAGACACAGAATAAAAAAGATGCTAAAGCATAACAGGTCAAAACAAAGTCAGGAAGCAAAAGGGAAGGGAAAGAGGCTATGAGGCTAAAGTTTAGATGAGAATTACAGGAAAAATGCAGGCTGCTCCAAAATGACAGGTGATTCATAAAGGGAGAAAGAGTAGAAAGTAGAGAGGAGAAGCAAGTTCATAAGCTTATGACATTTCAAGACTTAATTGACTGGACTGAGCAGACATTTTGATGGGCCCAGACCCACTGCAATGCTAAATTAAAATCTCAGGAGTGTCTCCTTACCCCTTCAAAGAACAGATAAATGGGTCACTGCTGAACTGTCTGGTTCAGGATTCTGAGGTTGTGGGGTCCTTAAAATGAAGCTATCTATCCTGGGTGGGTGTCAAAGTTCCTCGGGCATCACCAGAAGCAGAATCTGTTCCACTGTCGTCATCGTCAAACATGTCCTTTGTCTGAACTCCTGCAAAAAGCGTGAGTTGCCTCCCTGGCTCCCTCAAATTATGCAGATATCTAGATCAGGTGGTGCTGAACAAAAAAAGCCTGTGAAGCACTTCATGTTCTTCTGATGAAAGATGTTACATAAATATATTAGGTAGCATAAGCAATGAGATGCAAAACAGTACTTCAACACTGCCCATACTGCATGTGCCTCCAAGTTCTGGTCCCACCTACAGTCACATCTGTGCAGCTGCTACATGGGACGTGCAGAATGGGAGGAAAAAAACAGTTCATTCCTATGCATGACATTCCCAAGGGAGGGAGGTGTGGAGTTATATCTTAGCTCCACTTAGCAATTAACTCAAGACCATTGCCACAGTGCGTCCTTAAGGCAGGTGGGCGCCAGGTGCTCTCCTATGCCAGCCTCAGTGCCTCCAATGGCAAACCGGCTCATATCGGCTGTGTTACCACCTCCCTTGGGACAGGTCTCCCAGCCTCCCGGGCTGCACGGACACAGGCTACTTTAGTCTCCCTCAGCACCTTCTCCCTGTTCCCAAAGTGCTCAGAAGGACAGGGGTGTTCTCTTATAATCTCTGAAGAAAATCACAGCTCAGCTTACGTTACTGCAGCCCAAAGAGGCGAGAGAAACTGCAGCTTGTAGCTGCGCTTACAATAAGCGTATCACCAGTAAGGACACAGTAACCTGGATACAGCTTTGCAGCTCCTCTCCTACCCTCATAGGCCAACATAGAAGTGATGCGCAAATATACGCTGCCACAGAGACACACCAAGAGAGTTTCTGACCCTGCAATTACTGAACAGGACCAAGAGCTGTAACAGGAAAAACTTAATAAAGTCAGGGACTCGCAGGTAACGGGTCACCCCCAACACTTTGATAACGCACGGAGCACCCGATGCCTCCCTGCTGGCGCTGCACTATCTGCTGCTCACAAGGGCTACTGAAGGAGAGCACAGAAACCAGCCAGGTGTTTTCAAGAGATTGTCCTTTGGGTGCATCGCCCCATGTAGGAAGAGAAAAGGCAAGGTAGAAATCTACTGACGGTCCCTGTGTAAGAAAGACTGACTGTTCAGACACAGATTTCCGCCCCTCCCCAGCGGTACCACCGGGCCTGGGCTCTGCGAGACACAACTCACCGCTTGCCGTGTCCTCGAGTGCGAACACCACTCACCTCCTGCAGGAAGCACAGAAGTACTTAGCACTGTTTTGGCTGCAACTGCAGCTACACGTTGTCAACACCTTTTTGTGTAAAAGGGGCCTTTAAATAAGACCTAACTGCCTAAATAACAAACTTACGACTGCAGAACTCTCCTTGCTGGGCAATAAACACTCATTGTAAAGAAACTACAGTTAAGAGGCTGGCAGGAACACAGTCCTTATGGCAAAGACTGTGAAATACTGTTTCAAAAGCAAATCCTGGTAACCTGTGCTACACATGCCAGCGGGAAGAACGTACCTTTCCTCTGATTTGGGAAGTGCTCAGAGACTTCAGGTTTCTGATCCCAGTGGATAACATACTCCTGGAAAGCATTTGATGCTTTTCAAAGTGGCAACCAAAGAGAGAGGTATCAGCGCATTAGCGATTTGAAAGGGCTTTTTGAATGCTATTCTCTCTTAGATTAATTGCTACAGTTAGACTAGCTCCAGCTCCTTCCTCTGAAGAGGCAGGCAGGCTAAATGTGTCCTGTAAAGGAGCTCCCCGTGTGGCTTTAACAGCGGAGCTGCGACCAGCGCTTTCTTAATACTCCGTAGTTATAAACTGCCCACCAGGGAGATAACTTGGCTTTCCTGAAACGCAGCCTGCAGAGACGCCGGCGCGCGGAGGGCCAGCAGCACACTAAACAACGGGCTGCCTTTCCCCCGCCCCAGCCACTGACCTCTTGCCAATGCAATTACAATGGGGAGAGTATATTCTGCGCTGCATTCGCTCTCTCCAAGAAAGTGTATTTAAAATGGATTACTTCTGCTCCTTAGGCAGGCGATCAATACAGATGTGGACTGCAATAAGTACAGAGACGTCTGTGGGCTGCAGCACTTATCCTTTGTGTCTCTTCAGAAATTAATTAAAAATCAATGAAGTGTGCAGCCTATTAATAAGGAACCTCCAGATTAACAGATACAAAAACAGCCTTCCCTCGGTTTCGGAATGAATGCAGCCACAGCACAAACACCTTAGAAATTCTCCAGCACTTTAAACAATATTGTAAGAACTGTGACCTTTCATGGCTATGCCCTGCATCTGACTGAACTGCAATATTCGCAACTTTACGCATCCTTAATAAATTATATGCTATTTGTTTCAAGTTGGTTAAACAGGAGGACTTGAGGTAGGCATTTAGAGGCTTCAGAGTTACAGGCTTTCTAGAAAATGGTCTTATGACAAAGCAAAATCACCAGCATGAAGACTGGATTCAGCAAACATCTAACAGGGGGAAAAGTGCACTTTGTAACTCCTGGAGGTCACTCTCGGGACTCAGCAATAACTGAAAAATGCAGTTATCTGACTTCTTCTCCCGCACCTGAAGACTATACCTTTCAACCTGACGGATGCTTAATTACTGTGAAAGACTGAATTTGCCTGGGTTTAGAGCAGCTAGCAGGGGGCTGGAGAAAAGCCTTTTTGTTGGTGGTTTCTGTCAGTCAGGACCCCCACTACCCCTCCGCAGCCCAGCAGTGCCAGCCTGCAACGCACAAAACAGAGAGCAGCGTGTGGCGCCCCCGGAGCCGCCAGCCCAGGGCAGGGCCCAGCTGAGCAAAAAACAGCTCACGCCATCGCAGGAGCTTTCCCCTGCTGCCAGAGGTGAGAGTCTGACAGTGCCCCCATGGTATTAGCAATATAATAAATAAATAAAACATTTAATAAACGAAGCTGTGTTTTAGAAGGAGGAAGATGAAATGACTTGCCCAAGATCACTGGGGCAGAGGCAGGGACTGCTTCTAGGTTTCAGGAATCTCCAGTCCAATACAACACTTATCTTCCCTTCGTTACAAACCTACCTTTTTCAGAGAGCTCTCCCGGGAAATGAGTAAACTGAGTACTGACCCAGTAGCAGAAAATAATTTTCCACTGGAAGTGCACTGATAAACTGACATGTCACGCATTGGGTGCAAGGTTTTCCAGTATTCACCAGTTGCACGTTGTGATGATAAAACACGTGACAAGTGGGGTCTTTCCCGTACTCTGTGTACTTGGCTGGTTCAGATGAGACAATGTATTCTTTGTATTCTGCCCTTCTCTTGGACAGTGCCACCGAGCACACAGGGGACACGGCGGTGGCTGCTGTCTTGCGCGTTTGGATGAAAATCCTACAAGAAGAGCACACGGCAGCTCCCTGCTTTGCAAAAGGCAAACCTGTATATAGTTCCACTGATCCCCCCTGAAACATTTGAGAGGGGAAGGTTTTGACCTCAACACACATGTTCCATGGGGCACTTTTGGTCCAATGAAAAGCTTTTAGCATTATCCTGTCTTTCCATTAAATTAAGCCTGGATGATTTTTTTTTTTCTCAGTAGACAGCATGACTGGGGCCGAATTTCTGAGGCAGGCACCTTTACTTGAAAGACGCCCCTGAAGCACACACAACTTCAGGGCTCTGTATCACCACTTTAAAAATCATCATTTCAGCGTAAATAGGAATACAACAGGACAATGGAAGCACCGCTTCTCCAGGAAACCACCGCTTTCACAAGCTACTCCACCGCAAGGGCCAGCGGGCTCTGCAGAAGGAAAGCGGAACAAGGGCATATTTTCCCTCTCCTGCTCCCATTTTCCTCTCGTGAGCAGAGCGAGCGGTTGGTCTGTAGGATGGCTTCTGCTTAGGACTGCAATATTGTTCTACAAAAGAAAATGTTCTGAATTTATTCTAAATGCTTTTGATACTCTGATTCAAGAGAGTTCTTGAATAAATTAAAGCTTTGAACTTCCAAACTCTGTTGCCACTAGGTTTCTGAGCACTTCTTAAAAACCCACATCACAGGTAACCATAGTTACCTATTTCATACCCCCCCCTCCGCCTCCTTTTCTATTTGAGAAGCTTATGACAGCTGACAGAACAGGAGAGGCCGGCCACATAAACAGAGTGTGCTAGCTGATAATGGCTGGAGAAACCTGCTAAATAATCCATTAACCTTATTCAATAAATCCAGATGAATGCTAGAGCCGGGTGGGTGGAAGACAGAAATGTGGTTTCAAGAGACACATATCTCCCCCCAGCTAAAACGTCACATTATTATTAATGGTTCAGAGCATCGCTGTGTTGACAGTGAGAGCCCACAGAGTGTGAGTCAAACCGCCGCCCTGCCCCGCTCGCTACGTGCATTCAGACTGAATAGCCTTTAGCGCGTGGGGGGGTTAATCATTAAATACAGCCTGTCACGTTTTTCTTTTCACTTCATGATGCTGAGGATGCACAGATAATTTACCCAAGAATATATGAAAGGTGCATATGCTCCTTGAAACAGCAGCCGGTGACTGTGCTGGCAAAGGGCCGGCTGAGCACGGCCCGCCGCACTGGAGCGCGCCGCCCGGCCCCGGCCCTGCTGCTCCCAGCTCAGCCCTTGCTAGACACCAACACCCGCTCCATGGACGCGTGGGGATGACGCATCCCGGGCAAGTTTAGATAAGCCCCCACATGACTTTTTAACAGGTTACTCACACAAAATGAAGTATAATTCTACCCTTTAGGTATATGGACTCAGATCATCATGGAGTACTGACTGCAGTAGTATTTGGTGCTAGACATCAGTTCACTCATCCGGCAAAGTGGTTCTACGGTTTCTCTACGGGACTACAATCCTACATAGAGCGGAAAATACTTCTGAAGTTGTAAATGCCTAAAAAGAAACCTTCATTATGTCCTCAAAACAAAACCGGTGATTCTTTTTGCCTAGATCCCAGAAATATCTAAATGTGATTTGGCTCAAGCTTCCAAAAGCCATTAATTTTTAAGGTGTATTCCAGCGCTGGAGGTTTCAGTTCCCAAATCTGAGAAACTTCTCAGCAAGTGAGAACTGGCTATTTAATTAATCTCTGTACACTTCCCAGCTACAGCAAATACTTCAGTTACAGCTACATTTTTGTCAAGCTGTCTCCGGAGCCACGGATGCCATGATTTATTCGAAAAGAAAGAGAAAGACTCGTGACTTTGACATCTCAAGATTTGAGCATGTGGGTGGGTGAATACATTGGAAATTTTGAGAGCTGCTGAGCTGAAACAGGTGACCTGAGTAGAACAAAGAGGAATCAGGGCAGGTTTATTTCCACCGATAGTAAGTGTAATATTTCAAGTGTCTTAAGACTCAATTCCTGATTCACTAAACTTAAAGGGAGTTTTTCCATTAATTACAACTGAGACAGGTTCAAGCCTTGGGTCAGTGCCGCTACCACTGCACAGCACCCAGCTGGAACATGCAAAGCAGGCTGAAATGGTTTTTAACCACTAGCAAAGTAACTCACCAGGGAAGCAGAGGAAACCTAACAACCCCTGGGCTCCTCTAAAATCCCAAGTCTTCTTTGAGAGACTCACATTTGACCCTTCTCCCCAGCTACGAACCCATGCCTTTTTGCCTCTCACTCTAAACTACAGCCATGAATTTTTCTATGATTTACAGTGACAAACTGCTAGCCCTGGCTATGGACTATGTGTGGGCCTTTTAAGGCCTTTTAACTGGAATCAACTCCTTCCTCTGACCTGTGACCAAGACCTTCTGGGGCCTGGCTGCTAACACCCTGCCTAAGAAGTTGTCCCTGTTCCTCCTGCGGTTCTGCAGTAGCATTTCCATGCTGGGATTACTGCTCCAGCACTGCCGATTTGCCATATAACCACAAATGGTTTTGCCAAATTGCCATATAGACACATGAATCTTCTTTTTCTTAGTACTGAAATGAGAAGATTCATAAAAGAAAGGGTCTGCTAATAGTAAAATCATTGCAGTGAGTAGAAAAGTCTCCTGTTGATTTTGGTTCATTTGGATCAGATCCAAACATATGAGCAACCTCCGAGCACAGCTTCCACATGGCTCTTGGCTGGAATTTTTCAGCCATACCTCCATCTCTTGGCTGCTTCATTCACAGTTACTCCCCTCTCTCTTTCAGACCGCCTAGATATTTCAAAGGCTCAGCTGTAGAAACTCACCATTTCCCTAAGGACCCAATCATGCCGTGTTTTTTTCTCCTCTTCAATTAAAACTAACCGGCATCAGGCTTAAAATGTTTCTGAGTCTTGACTGAAACACATTGATTAAAACATAGGCACAGGCATAACATGACCCCCAACAGAAATACCTTTAAAAAGGTCGTTGCAGTAAGGGTTCTTTAGGAGCATGGCAAGGAGAATCAAGCTGTCACTGAGGAAAGCATAAAAAAATCAGGTCAATAAACGCTGCACGGACTGTAATGGAAAGAACTTCTTTTCTAGAGGCATGGAGATGGCTGAGCATGCCTGGGATCACATACGGACACCTATCAACTGGCTTCCTGCCCACGATATTATTACTAGAACATAACGCACCCACAGATAATTCTGTCTCTGCCTCTGCAGAAAACCTGCACAACTTCTCCAAATTGCACCACTGTAACAAGTACTTTGAGCACATGAGCACATGCAGCACAGATCCTATGCGCACCTCCAGTCCCAGAGCCTAGAAATAGTACAATTAATTTATAAATTTCTAGCACATACAGAATGAACGGCACTAACAGCTTCGCAGGGTCTGTATCGCATCTGTGAAGAGTCCCGCCAGTGGGTTGGGATGGGATGCAGAGGCTGCAATTCTTTCATATCGCAAGAGCTCAAAAGTGACCGTTCTCACTTCTCATTTGAATTGACATTTACTTTTTTTTTGTACTCCAAGTATGTTTAGCTTGGGTCCCTAAGAAATCAGGCTGGTGCAATCATGACGTGCATATTTATCTTTCTATCTGTCCCTCTCTAATAATTTTTGATGGTTTTGACTGTTTTCAGCCCGATTTGGAGCTACACTTGTCTCAAAAGTTTTGCATTCTTATGAGTTTCCCGAAAGCAGGTAGGCAAGGAGAGGAGAAAGCCTGTAATAGTTTTCCTGCTATTGTGATCGCAGTCTTTCTTGGGCACTAGAGACTCCACATAAGAGAGAGACATTATTGAGGATACTTTAACTAGCACTAGGAACATATTAAATTCCAGATAACCTAATCATGAGGCATAAATCATAAGCAACCAGCTCTCAGCAGCTCTACTGCTCGTAAAACTGCTTTTCTAAAGAGCTCCAGGGGGCCTCATTGATCACAAATTCCATGAAGTTCTACTGGAGGAAAAAATGCAGCCCTATTTACATACACCTATCTAGACTAAAACTAGGGCTTGGCTCACCTGCTCTGGGGAGCTGCAGACCAGCACGCTACCCGGGGGATGCTGAACCATCTTGCCTTTGAATTGCTAAATGACACTAAAGGGACACTGATAATGGGGTCAGAGAGAGCCTTTTTTCACGAAAACTACTAAAATTCCCTTCACGTGGAAATCTCTGTGACGTAGCCTCACCCAACTTAGCCCATGAGGGGCTGAAGACTAAGGGCTACCTGGCCTCAAACTTACAATAGCTATGGTCCCCTATGCGGTGGTGTGCCCTACGGACAGGAGGTGTTCAGGAATGGGAAAGACACAACCGAGCACAGTTTCCTCTCACTAACTCTGAGTCTGGAAGCACAGGCTGGAACATGCAGTTAGGAAAGGCTAAGCTGGCTACATGTTGCAAATGCCAAGGTTGGACGCAGTGCAGCTGTTTGAGCCTCAGGCTGCCTGTAGGTATGGAGGCAGCCCAGGTCTTCTTAGCCTGGAAATACTGTGGCAGCGAGCCAGGACGCTGCATCTGGACCAAGCTGTACGTCCTGTATGGTGCCCTACTGCACTACACAGTCCCCCTGCAGGTCACAGGTTCCCACTGACCTGTACGTTTCTACACCATCTTCCAGTCTACAGTGGGGCTATGACCTGTAGAGCTTACCTTGTAAAAAAGATAACATCCCCAGACCACAAAAAGGCTTCACGAAGCTTAACACAGACTAATTTACTCGTCTTCAAGGACCTTGAAGCCTCTTCCAAAACCAACTGAAAGCCCCATCAGAACTTTAGAGGACTTGAGATCAGCTAGTTTGGGGGGAATTAGGTACCTTTCCAACACTGAGTGCTCTCTGAAGGTCCTCACGTGTCATGCTGATGCTGCAGGTGCACTGGTATTCTGCTTCAAGAAGAGGCAATCCTACTACAAATACATCCAGGAAAAAAGACATGGGTTCATTTTACTTTGCTGCTCTTACCACTGGGCTGCTGGGCAGTTTGGGTGGCGAAAGAAAGGGAAACAGGAGCAGGGGAGACTCTGAGACAGCCTGGAGGCAGGTTTTCTATGGCAGTCTCCTGCATGGACTCTCAGCTATTTAATAATGTGGTTGAGCCTACAGTGCCTTTTTTTCCTTTGGCGGGAGTGTTAATCACAGTTTCATCTATCTAGATGCCTATTTTTATGAAACTCATACAAAGATAGTATCTTTGAGACCTTTTCTCCCCTGTCAAATCTGAATAAATTCAACCAACATTTTGAAAAGTTATTGCAGGGAAACTGAAGACAGACACAGCGATTGCAGTGAGGCTAATTTCCATAGAAAACCAGGCAAAGTCCAAAAAGTTTTAAGAAAACTCAAGCTCTTACACAATTCTTACTTTTAAAGGAAAACAGCTTCCCTTCCATTTTTTAAAGGAGATTTAAAATAACTATCCAATCCTGTCCTGAGGGGGAAAAAGCATGAACTACATAAATGCACTTTGAGCCTTATTTTATGGATGCCAAACCTCATGTAACTCTGAGAACTACCATCTGCTTCATCTGAACTGTGAGTTATTGTTGAGGAGAGAGACCGTACTGGGGCATCTTTGTATCACAAACTGGACCACCAGCTCCCTGGCACATCTGGGCCCACAAGCTTGGGCAGCACCCAGGATTTTTTTGCCAGGGATATCTTTCTGATCTCTTCTGCAAGTGCAGCAATACTGTAATTCCCCAGAAGCCAGACCGTCATAGAAGTAAGTCCATCAGTACACCAGAAGGTTCACCAATACACATATCATACAGATGAAGTTCATAACAGACACAATACTGCCAACCTCAAACACTGAAAAATCATGGCCAAAGCCTCTTAAAAAAAAAAAAAAAAGATATTTACTTACTAAATTCTGAAATTAAAAACACTTAGGGGGTTCTGTTCTCATTTGCCCTTTGGCCTTTGAGACATTAGGGCATACTTCAACCCTGTGTGCAGGGTCACCCATTCTTTGATTCTGCTTTAAATGAAAGCAGAAAATCTTACAGAGTCTGACCGGAGCTGGAGCCTTCAGAATATGCTGAGGAATGGTGGTTCACAACACAACCGTTGGCAAGAGGGTGGATGTGCAAGAAGACTTAGGAGAAAGATATTCCCCAAACATCTGACTCTCAAACTTCTTCCTGAAAGTTCTAGAAGTTTTGTTCATCTCTTAAATCTATTATAATTTATACTGCAGTAATCATACTATCAATTTATAATTTCTACCTCCTAGCCCCACAGTGCTAGGCACCCCAACAGCAGAGTCTTGGTGTGTGGTGAACACACAACAGGTAAATCACAATAAGCAGCTGACCTAGCAAACACCAAAAAAACCACCAAAAATCATCACACTGTGTGTATTTTCAGTAGGAAGCTGGGTTTGCACATTTCTTAGGAGAGAATTAACAGTGGCAAAGGAGAATGGATAATATTATTCCAGGAGTTGTGTGAAACAACATGGAACTAGGTGGGAGTGAAAACCAGCTTTCACTCTGTATGAGAGTGAGAAGGATTCAGCCTGCTGAGTGGATTCGACGGCTGAAGCCAGAGAGGCCACCCCAGGAGCCCAGCCAGGAAGCTCAGATGTCTCCTGCGGGGTCAAAAAACAGCCATGGAGAAAGGGAACTGCCCGAATGCCAACTGGATGGCTGCATGAGACTAAGGTGTACCACAGGTTGACATGCAGAAAGAAGGACAAAGAAAGTTAGAAGACGACTTTTAGGAAGGAAGACTTGAAGACTTGAAGGAAAACCTGAGAATGATGGCTTCTGCATCCAAGGCAGAGGGAAGTCAGGGACTGTCTCCAGGGAAGGAGGATGTTTCCATATATTCCTAAACTCAGTAAAATTCATTAAGGAAAAACTTGAACACATTATCTCTCTGCTAGGCTCATGGAGACAGCATAACATCCCAATTTTCGGCTGATTGTGTAAGTTAGTAATTACAGGTGTTCAGTCTTTGCATGTTCCCGTGGTTCCAAGGCACTGCGACACAAGAGACACTGTTCTTGGGAGAACGATGTTCTTGGGAGAACGATGTTCTTGGGACAAGAATACTTTTCAGAAACAAAAGGGACAAACATTTGAATACAAACAGCCCGAGCTGCCAAATTTTATGAGATTTCTCAAACACAAACCCCGAGCTCACAGTGAGCTGCTACTCCCTGTTCTGATGACAGCAGCAGGACAATCCCAGCCTAATTTCCCCCCCTTTGCTGACTCTCCCTCCTTGGGGACCTGGTCTCCCCCCGGTTCTGCCATACTGCTGTATCTCCTACCGCAGGCCCTCAGCCTGCTGACCCTGCGAGATGCGTCAGTGCCTCTGGAAATGGTGCGAGATAAAGAACTGGCAAACGAAAGGCAGGGGCAGAGTTCACTGTTTTGGCCACAGGGATGTGGTTCAGTACAGCCAGCAGAAGAGCCTGTAACTTTTATTTTAAAGTTCCTAGGTGAAAAGAGAAACAGACGAAAATGGGGAGGGATACAGAAGAAGGTGAGTTTACAAGGGCAGTGCCCCCACTTTTCAAAGGACCTCAGGTAAGGTCATATGTAATGTCTGCAATTTTGAAGGAAATTATCATATTTTCTCTTGTAATTAGCCGAGCATTAGAATCACAGCTATACTACTTACACAGTTGCAATGTGTTTGCTATTCTGGGTTGCATTTTTTTAATAAGTCTAATGCAATTTTAATACTTCTATGACAGGACTTGGTTCAGACCAAGATAATCACTGTATTAACATTTTTTTCTTACCCACTCAAAGTAGTTCAGTTCATTACTGCAGAAACAGCGAGCCTCCCCAGTCCATCATTAAATACTACTGTTTTAATTACGAGAAAGAAAAAAATTCTCTATGGAAGATTTTGTGTATAATGACACTGTAAATACAAATCCTAACACAAAACTATAAAGTACAAACCAGACAAGTCAGTTGCTAAAGTAAGATTCTGGTAAAGATCACATTTTATTTAGTAGGAACTTAATGTTTGACTCTGCCAAGCCATTCTTATGCTGCTCTAAACCCATTGAAATTAGCTGCATCACGTCTGCCTGGAGAAGAATGAAGCCCTTAAACTGTCCTAAGGATGAGTTCAAACCACATCCCCATATCTTAATTTGACAAAGTTCAGGGAAACGTCAGCTCTAAATGGTGTAGAAAAGACGTATGTCTATGATGAGCATGAATTGGGATTCTAATTCCAAACAGCTCTTCAATGTAGGGAAAGTTTTGATGAAGATCTGATGCATTTCTAGTTTGGGCTGGTTTCTTCAGCTGCTTTCACAATGGAAGCCAGATCGATAAACCCGCTGCTTGCAGACGACATCTATAATAATACAGATAAGCTACACATCTAAGATGGATGGGATTTTCAAAGGTATGGACAGACTTCATTAGGACCATTTTGTCCTCAGGGCTTTTGGATCTCAAACTGAAGCATGAGAGAAGTGTCACAGCACGGAAACTGCATGTCCACATTTCCAGAATGGAATTTTAAAGTTCAGTACATACACACGTGGCACCTCAGAAACAACAAGTTCACAAGCCCACATGATAACCATGCAAACTGAAAGGACTTTTGCATCCATTCCTAATCCAGCCCAGAGACTTTCTGGCTGAGAGTTCACCTGACTCAAATTCATTTGCTTCCAAACACTAAGTCCTCCAATGCTGGGAAATAGATGCGATTAGACAAATAAATAAGAAACTCTAGGGATCTTGTTAATGGTCACAGTTTCCTGCTTACTCATGACTATTTTAAAAGAATACCAATAGAAGCAGAGGGCTACAAGAATAATACACTCTAATAATACACACTAATAATACACTCAAGCAAAATCAAATCACAAATTAAAGCAAAACCAGGACCAGAGAAATAGATTCTACTATTAAAAGAAATAAAATTTTCTTCTACGATCCACCAAAGTTAATTACTTTTTACAACTAACAGCTGCTTGCACCAGGACACCTTATTTGTTCATATACTCGTTACATTATATTTAGTTCAACCACTGAATGATCTAGCAGATATATTATTACATGTAGTAGAATCTTGTTCACATGACAGGAAGGGAAAAGCTTCTGGCATGTATCTTTGCTGATTTATTGATTCTAGCAGTAATATCTGGAGCAACAGTGACTATTCCCAATAACTCACTATTTTCATATATATATACATACACATGCAAAAAAGCAAATATGAAATGTTTACTGTGATGCAGCAAATCTCTTGAGAACCTGACCTGACATCAACGAAAAGACTTTTCAACTCCCATAGCCTTTGGATTAAAGTGAGCGAAGTGAAAAACACTGAGAGTGGTTGAGAAAAAGCGTAATGTACCCTCATGGTGACCTTCAAATACTGCATAATTATTGGGTTCAGCTTTGACAGATCAATATTTGAAAGTAAAAAAATCCTCACATTTTGCACTGCTGCTGGACACTTGCTGTCAAGTCCACAGTGGATTTTACCTTGGGGCTTTACCCCTTATAAAAATCATCATCAAGCTTGACTGTATCACCAGTGACCAAAACTATTAATGGGAACTGCTGCGTAAGGAAATAAGCATCTTCACTGCATTTGGCATCTTTGCTGGCTATCCAAATTCCATTTGGACTGTCCGTACTCTGCCTCTACTCCTTTGGCTTCTACTACTTCAGGGACACGAGCATCAAGAAACTTAAATCCCTACTGGACAGGTACAAGAGCTCCAGGTATCAATCATGTCTGCCAGTTATCGCAGTGGTACCACAGGTCCTTCCTTTGGCTTCACAAGATGGAGCCAAATTAGACCTTAAGCCACTTCTGCTTCTACATAAAGCTCACCTGGAGATCGCTAATGGACTGAAGGCGATGCATAAAGCAGCACCTCTTGGCCTGAGTTTCACTTCAGGCCTCAGGCAACCCTGAGCAGTAAGGCAAGGTCTGGCAAGGACTGAAGGGCTATGACCTGCATGGAGGCTGGCTGGTGTTGGCAGGATAAGAGCTCAGCCTGGCAGGACTGCAATTGGATCTGCTAGTAAGGACTAGAAAAAGCATGTCATGAAACAGATGTTTTCTAACAAAATATGGTTTCTACAGAAACAAGGCCAAGTGCAAGGTCCTGCACGTGGGTTGGGGCAATCCCAAGCACAGACACAGGCTGGGCGGAGAATGGACTGAGAGCAGCCCTGAGGAGAAGGACTTGGGGGTGTTGCTTGATGAGAAGCTCAACATGAACCAGCAATGTGTGCTTGCAGCCAAGAAGGCCAACCAAAAGAAGTGTGGCCAGCAGGTTGAGGGAGGTGATTCGCCCCTCTGCTCTGCTGAGACCCCAGTTGGAGTACTGTGTCCAGCTCTGGAGTCCTCAGCACAAGATGGACGGGGACTTGGTGGAGCAAGTCCAGAGGAGGGCCACGAAGATGATCAAAGGGCCGGAGCACCTCTGCTATGAAGACAGGCTGAGAGAGTTGGGGTTGTTCAGCCTGGAGAAGAGAAGGCTCCGGGGAGACCTTACAGCAGCCTTCCAGTACCTGAAAGGGGCCTATAAGAAAGCTGGAGAGAGACTTTTTACAAGAGCATGTAGGGATAGGATGAGGGATAATGGCTTCAAACTGAAAGAGGTTAGATTTAGATTTGATATCAGGAAGAAATTCTTCACTATGAGGATGGTGATACACTGGAACAGGTTGCCCCATCCCTGGAGGGGTTCAAGGCCAGGTTGGACGGGGCTCTGAGCAGCCTGATCTAGTGGGAGGTGTCCCTGCCCAGGGCAGGGGGGTTGGAACTAGATGATCTTTAAGGTTCCTTCCAACCCAAACCGTTCTATGATTCCAGAAACTTGAGCTCTGCTGGGGCTGACCACCTTGGTCTCCTTCCCAATCCCAATTCCCTGTAGTTATTCTGTGATCAAGAGGCTGATCAGACCCAACAGCCAAGACTCAAACAGAAGACACGTGACTGCATTTCCAGCATGGATATAAGAGCAACTGAAATCATGGAACAAAATCCATCCCCTTCTGGACAGGAACAAAGTTCTGCAGCCCAGACTGACTTCTGGACATTACTTTCCATGGAAAGTGGATGACAGAGTTAGTATAGAGACTTACTACAGAAAAAGCAAGAGTTTGTTCAGTGACCACATTTGGTGAGACGTAATTTCTGTAAAAACTGTTCTGGCCTTGAGCTGTCTCTGCCTGCCTGGATTTCAAACAGCTGCTCACCTCTTTCCACAGGCTCCCTGTTTCACAAAATCTCGTGAGGCTGTTCACAAATAAGCAGTGACTGGAAAAGCTGGCATGGAACAAAACTTAAAAGAGACCACTTCAGAAACGCTGAAGCCTGAGGTATCAATAGAAAAGGATTTTTTTTTTTAGAGACATAGTTACAGACAACCCACAGTTTTTCAGTCACAGAAAAAATCAGCAGAGAGAGCCTTCCATGGCCTTATTTGTAACTATATTTGCTAAGGTACAACAGTTAGAAAAAGATACAGACTTTCTTTTCATCTTTCTCCTGTAAAAGTAGGTTTTTCTTTTTTACTTTGTATTTAGCATCTCAGGGCTTATGACTGATTTTCAGCAACTTGAAGAATATTGGCTTCCCTTGTGGCTGTCTGCTGGAGCGGACAAGGAACTCCTTCCCTTTTCTAGCAGTAGGACACAGCTGTTGTGGCGATGCTCCAGAGGAGGGACTATCACAGACATTTAAAATGTAACACTGACCTTCCACTGGAGTGGAAGTATGTGTAAAATAAGGAAACTGGACACATGTTGGTGGGGTATGGGTGTCACACTGTGCTGGGGACACCCTATATGTGGCTCTGAACAAAGGAAGCAGCAGGCACCTGCCTGACGACAGACGTAGCCACAGCAAGTACCTCCTGACAACTATATTCCATTTCCCATGGGGTTGGGTTTTTTTTGTGGGGGTTGGGTTTTTTTTCCTGGTTTTGAGCTGCCATTCACAAATGAACTTGGAAACGGAGAATTTAAAGGCCGAATAAGCCAGCAGGAAAGGTAAGGGACCAGGATTTACTTATTCATCTCAAACAACCTCCTCTTCTCCCCTTGCTCCAGTTCTGGTTGGGACCAGGGCAATCACCACTGTTCATTGGGGCGCCCCGTTAGCTTTCTCAGGATGAGCGGCAGAAGTAATCACTTCAGCTATTAGGCAAACAAAAAGAGCTGCTAGTTCTCACAGGGCTTGTGAGGCCCACCCGAACTGCTCCGTCTCCTTCCTTTGCTTAGGTTATTGGCTGGCTGGCTGGCAGAAGAATGCCATTGATGTTTGCTAGCTACTTATAAAACATTTTTCCAAAAGGAAAAAAGTGTGATCCCTTCACCTCTTCCTTGCCCCTGCCGTCCCCAGACCCCAGCCAGCCACTGAGCCGCTGGGCTGCCCGCGCTCCTCTCCCAGCCCTCTCTTCTTCTCTTTGACTCTATTTTAAATCCCCTTTAGTGTGTTTCCTTAATGCACTGTCACACATTTTAATTCCACTTCTTAGTCTGTCAACAATGAACTCTGCCAGCTAAACAGAGCTGAAACTGCTTGCAGTTGGCGGCACAGATCTATTGAAGTAGGGGGTTACATTTTTTCACTAGCAGGCTTTCATGTAAAATACTAAACTGTAGTGCAGTCATTCTAGTATAGGCTGCGATTAAACTGTAATTCCTTGATAGACTTATAACCATGATTTCCTACCAGCTGGCCTGGGAAATTATTTCCGTACTTCACCCCACAGAGCTGTTACTTAGACGGCATGCACAGAAAATGCACATTCAGATTTGCAGTGCCCACCTTTGAAGGGAGGAATGTGCCGCAGCTCCAGCCCGGGGCAGTTTCTACAGTAGATGGCAGCACCCAGGAGCTCTGGGGCTTTCCAGCTGGCCGGGCTATGCCAGCAGCCCCCTCCTCCTGCGCTCTTACTTGATTTCCGCACGTTACCCACAACTGGGATGTCCTCCTCCTTCCCTGCCCTGCCCCTGCTTGTAGTGACCTCGGCTTTCCTTCCAAAAGCCTTTCTTGACTTCCCCGCTTTCAGAGCCGGTGATGCTCAGCTTGTGCCGCTAAAACGGGCTCCAAGCAGGGTCAGAACAGAGAACCCGGCCCTTTGCTAACTCTTATTTGACAGATATATTTCATCCCTTAAAAAGAAAACAATATGACATATTCTTCAGGGCACAAAACTTAAATGGCTTTGTACTTCACTTGCGGCATTTGTGGAGTGAAAACAGAGGAGCAGTAACAGGTTATGCTAACACAGATTACAGGCCAAAGGAAATGCCACGGGGAGGAGGAATGAGCTCCAAGCAACCCTTCTTAGCTCTGCAAAGTGACCGCACAGCATATGTTGTCTTTATTATTCTCCCACTCTGGCAGAGTGGCATCCTGCTACTCGTTTGTGCCAGGAAAGGGGCACATTTCCCTCTGTACCAGCTCCGGGTCTTCTCACGCGCCTCCCTCCTGGCCGTGGCTGCGCACGCCGAGGCCCCGCTCCGGCCTGCCTCCAGCGACGTCTTACACCCGCGCGGCTCACGCAGACGCTCCCGCATCTCTCTCGAGTCAGAGGAACAGTAACCACCACCTTGCTAAACTGTTCCAGCCAGCTCAGCTGATTTAGACTGAAACACGGCTGATGATGTAGGCTGATGTAGACTGAAACCGGCACAAGCGGCGCAGTGACAACCCCAGGGGGTGACCTCTTCAGACAGCACAAGCACAGCCGAAGGGGACCGTGTCCCGCAAGACCCCTGCCTCGGCTGTTGTGGCTGCAGGTCCAGGAGCAGAGCTACTGCTCCAGGTACTGGATGTCCCCCACCACCTGCAGTGACACCACAGACGCTCCCCTACGCGCTCCACAAGTGCCTGTGGTACAAGGGATCATCACATTTCCCCCAAAACATCACCTGGACATCTTTAATATGGAGATAGGAGTACTAAGGTCCTTAGAAAAAGAAAGAGATGGAAGAAAAACCTGCAGAAAAGATGAAGATGAGCTCACACGTTTAGTGTGGTTTAGCACCGCAATTGTCTGTTGGATGCCTTTGCACAAGGCAAAGTGCTGTAAATCCAAACCTACGATGAACCATGGCTTAGCTAACAACGGCCACTGCATGAGGCAGACCTAGTTTTAACCAGAATAAAAAGACCAAAACCTGTAATTTTAAAAATTCTTACATACCCTAACCTTTTCCGAAGACTGCTTTTTCAAACCTCAAGCGCCTTCGTTCATGCTAATTTGGCAGCAAAGGTGTTAAGCAGATCTGCAATGGCCCCGATACGCGTGTGGAACAACACAGGCTGTTTTCTTTTTCCTCCAGACTTCTGTGGTAGCATAACGCACTTCAGGAAGGTACAGTGAGACAAGCATGACTGGGGAGGGCTAGTACGACTTCAGTACTATCTTGCAATCATTTCAGTGTGTATAAGCTGATTTCCTAGTACAAATGCAGAATCCATTGCTCCTGCGAATGAAGACTGGGGATTGTTTTCAAAGTGCGCACCTGCTGATTTAATTTTAGGTCTTATATTTTGTGGGGTGCATTTCTAAGCCTTGTTTTAAGTGCTCACACCTCTCTATTTCGCCTTCTGCATTCAGAGGTGTCATGGTAGAGACCGAGGACAGGGAAGGAAGGGGAGATAGTGCTGTTTACTGTGGCTTTCATTCTGCTCCATTCCGTTTCCCAGATGAATGCAGTAACTTTCACTGCCACTTTGTCGGTGAGACAGAAATATGCAGCATCAAACATGCCACGTTAAAGCAGTGTTTGGGATATGAGCTGAGGGAGCTTGAGCCTTTGCTGTGTCAACAGCATCTTTCACATCTCACAGGCATGGGGAGATGAAGGTCACTGAGGAAGAGCGCTTGAATCAACACAAACCCAAGTGACAGTGTTAAGCTTGAGAGAAAAAATTGCTCCTGATTTTTTTTTTCTCGTTTCTGGCCAAAAATAATAGGAGAAAAATATCTATTTAAAAACATCGTATTGCTAACAGCACCACACCCCCAAACAACCTGCACCTTTAAGGTAATGATCGTACCGCGTCTTCCCAGCACCTCAGCGATGTGAATGCCCCGCACGCACCCGCCATTTCTGGCTTTGTGCAGAACTGAGTGCTGGAGCTGGAACTTGCTTCTCCCTCTCTTTAACGCCACCCTGCCAGCCAGGCATCTGCTGCCACTGGGAAGAGTCCCTGTACGAAATACCAAGTGGGTGAGCAGCAAGTGACACGGGGAGGGAGAAATGCACATTGCAGCTCTGACGCACGCACCATTCAAACAGTGAGGGACAACCTGAATGAACCGGGGATCAAGCACTAGACATTTTTTTTCTCCTGTGTGCATGGAGGTGAGTTTTGTTTTGAGATGAGGCTTCAAATACATCTAGTTTTAAAATACACAGCAGATTATTTCATTTGGCAGCAATACTATACTCCTATAATGTCTTCCGCAAATGAGTTCAGAGAACATGAAAAAACCCACCTAATAAATCACTTTCATTATGCATATATATTAAGTAGGTAAGGACTTCCACCGGCACTGCACAGAGGGGAACATGAAACACAGGAGGGATTAGGAGGCCTGCAGGAGGTGAGACAGAAAGTCCATGAGATAATCAGAAACACTGTTCCCAATCTTGTGCTCGTATCACTGAAGACAACCCATGCTTGCAGGACATTATTGTCAGCTCTTGATACAGCACGATGTTAACAACATCAGATCAGCAGCGGGGCTATCAGTCTCCTGGCGGATTGGGAGTTTGGTCCCCTCCCTTAAACAATCAACACAACAGCTACTTGAACGTAGCTGCAGACACATTCAAAAGGCGGTAAATCCTACCAGACTGTTTTTCGGGAGAAGGCCAGGTCAAGGCTAATAAAGAAACAACCCAGGACATTGATTTTTCAGGTTTACAAGGTGTTTCAGACACAGCTGGCTCTGTGGAATTTGGCATCTTGTAAAAGTTTAGCATGGAAATAATGCAGTCTCCGTCACAAATTCAACTTCAGTGGGGGTTTTTGCATTTTCTGCACTATGAAATTCTTCATTTACCACAAACCCAGGAATAAAGTTAAACTATATAATGTTGCCCCCAGAGCTGGCAATTTCCTTTTTGTCCTACACTGTGTTCTCCTCTAAGATCCATGCTGACTGCAAACCTGATGCTGGAGAAGGCATCCGAGCTGGACAGCCAGCCAGGCATCCCCAATCAGAATCACAGGCACTCCTCTCTCACCAGACAGAGGAGGAACATCAAAGCTCAGCAGCAATTCCAAACCCTTTGGCTTTTCACTCACTTTGCTGTAGGAATACGTGCCAAAATACAGTTAATCTTACTTTTCCCTTTTGCGTTCCTTAGCTAAGAAGTAGCTGGAGACATGAAGACAGAAAAGGAATATGCTGCCAAGACAGTTTTATCATTGGGGCTGTCCCCCAACACTATTTACGCCACATCACTCTGGTTCTGAAAGGAGAGCACATAGAGCCTCCAGACACGAACTCACTGTCCTTTGTACATTCTTACCTGAAAAAAAATGCCCATTGCAAAGAAATACCAAATTGCGAAATACTGGGAGTTTGGAAAAATACTTGGTTCAGATAGTAGGAACCTGTAGTGTACACTTGAACACAACACTGAACAGCAGGCAGCAACGCACCACTGGAGTCAGGAAGACTAACCGCACACTGAGCTGTATGAGCAAGAAATAGCTGGCAGGTCAAGGGGAGAGATTATGCCCCTCTACTTATTTGAAATTGCATATGAAACCTCATGTACCTCTCCTCGGTACAGGGGAGATGTCAACAGACCAGAGAGAGTCCAGCAGAGGGAGGGTCCAGCAGAGGACGGCTAAGATGGTTAGGGGAATGGACTAGATAAAATATGAGGAGAGGCTGAGGAAACTGGGTTGCGTTTAGCCTGGAGAGAAGGCAGCTACTGCCCGCTTCCACTACCAAAGGGGAGGTTACAGAGGAAAATAGCCAGGTTTTTCTCACAGGTGCACAGCACCAAGAGACGAGCGTCTGAGGCAATGGCCACAAACTGCGAGAAGGGGAATTTCAACTGGGTAGCAGAAGGCATCCAGATTGTTCGCATTTCTGTGTTTGCTACCCTTCCCTGGCAGACTGCCTGACTGGTGAGGTGGGGGAGGTGAAATGTTTCATGCAGTCTCTTAATCCCATCTTCTCATCAGCAGAATGTCCATCAAAAAATGAGAGGGGAAAAAAAAAGAGAAACACACAGAGCATGGCCCTCCTTGGTGTGTGACTAACATGGAGTGGGGAAAAAACCTGTCTCTCATTTTTGGGACTGCCCGTGTGTATTTGTCCCCCACAGTCCGTGTGAACTGGTGTGGCATGGTGCTGTCAATCTGCAGAAGACCCCTGAAGAGGGATCCTTCTCATCTGCAGGGCTACCTATTTTTACCAAGTTTATCAGGTGATTTAAAAGAAGATACTGTCTATCCCACCTCTCTCACCCCGCAGTCCTTCTCTTTGTAATTTGATCCATTACAGACATTTCCCCTGACGGATCGCATGCCATCCTGGCTGCAAAAGAAGGAGGCCGAGAGCTATCATGGACCAGGAACCAAGCAGGCTTCTTTATGCTCAAGCCAGACCCAGTATTCTGCTTTTACCCACCACCTCCCATTAAAACAGGACATCACCCTTAAGCTGCAACAGCTAGCAGACTTTGATATCACTTGAATTACAAAAAGAGAAATACTTCAATGGCCAAATTATTGCAAGTGAGGAAATCACAGATAGACAATAGCTTCTGACACAACGGAGTGACAGTCAACGTGTGAGCCTCTAAAAGTATCCGCTTATCGTTCTTACTATGAACCAAGCGCCCGCTGTCCGCTTCCATGTAGTATACTTGTGCATGCTACTATCAAAACTGAACATGAGGATTACACTCAAATCAGCAAACAGTAATGAAACAGTTCACAGAGAGAACCTAAAGCTGGACCTGACAGAGACTTACTGGACTGGTCAAATGATGGCCTATGCTAAGAAAATGTGAACTCTGCAGTGCACTTCAGCTTTCAGCCTCTGAGGAAGGCTATTTCTTTGACATATGAATATTCTGAAAAGCAATGGGGACCTCCAAAAAAGCAACAACAAATGAAGATTCTGTGATTAAAATTTCAGACTTGACTCTTTACAACTCCAGCCTCAGGTAGTAAAGGTCAAGCCCCTGTTCCTGGGAAGCCTGCCCTGCACAAGGACTGACCTGTGCAAAAGTGTTTTTCATGACATTTGGCTAAAGACTGAAAGCTGTGAGGTTGAGTCATATGCGAGAAGATGGGTGATCATAAAAATGTGGGGGGGTTTCTTCCCATCTTTCCATTAATAAAAAAACCCAACATTTCAGCAAGACAGGCTTAGCAGCCCTTGAGAAAGATTTTATAAAACCTTTACACAGAATTGCCTTCCTGTTACAAGTTCGCATCGTTGTTCAAGACAATGGCCTTCACTTGGCAGGAGGCAAGGGTCAGCAGTCGTTTTGTGATAGGTAAAAATGGTGCCTCACAGCACTACACGGAGTTAAGTAGATAACACATTTTAGTTGAAAGAGAGAATACCTGCTCGCACTGGCCTATGAGTGGTTTCATTCCCTGCACTTCACGTGTAGCTGTAACGCAACTCGGAGGTCTTGTGAACTCATTCAACGCTCGGAAGGGAAACGGTGCGTCTGTGGCTTCCTCGGCTTGATGGGCTCATCTCTGCTGGGCCTGAGGTTACGGAGCCAGCGGACAGGAACTCTGAGAATGCAACCAGCTTTGCCTTTTGCCTGCTCCTCCACCCGGTCCCTACAGCTTCTGGGTATAACTAATCCTCTCCTCGGCAGCAAGAGTGAGATTCAACAGGGCCTTGAATTCACCTTGTATCTTTGAGCAATTTAATTTTTGTTCTGTTTCCACTTACAAAATCCCTCAGTTCGCAGAATCAGGAAGAGGAGAGGCAGAGCTAATCAGGCCATTACCACAATTATACTTTGGGGAGAAGACAGCTTTTTTAGCTGATATCCCCCTATATAAACTTTCTGCAAAAATGCAGTAATGCATTTAAATGGCATGGGTAGGCTTGTCCCTTTCCTAGGAAGAAGCTGGTCCACCGACAGGCTCCCTGGGCAGCTGACTAACCGGAAACAGTTTTTGAGTTGTGCTTCTACAAACCTGAGTAATCTAAGCAGCCAGTTCTGCAAAGAGTGAGAGTCTCAAACAGCATCTTCATTTCGGCGTTTTCCCCTCCCCTCTCTTCATTATCGTACCCTGGTCCCATGCATCTGGACTTCGCAAACATCCCACAGAACGACTTGCCTAGCCAAGAGTCCGCAATGCCTACATGAAAGTCTGTTACCAACCCAAGTGACGCACAGTAGACAAGTGACTTCCCAGAGAGAGACAAAAGGCTGTTAATTCTATTTAGTTGCACACACAAAATATGCAGCAAATAACAAACGTGCACAGGAATGTACACAGCCCTCACAGAGGACAAAACTCTGAAGTAAAAACCAGGAATGACAGAAAAAAAATAGTATTGCTGAAAAACATTAAGCTTGAGAAGTAAAGATCAAATGTTTGCCTGTGAGACTAGGAAAAAAAACCACAACAGGATCAGAGAATGCCCTGTTGTGCGTGGTATTCCTGCCATGATACGGAGCCGGGAAAAGATGTTCAAATAATAAGGTTATTTTGACAATAAGGAGTATTGTGCTAGTAGGTGTTTCACATGAAAAGCAGGAAGTACTCCCCAAATAACAATAACAATAATAACTTCAGGTGTCTGGTTGCTAGGACTAGCATTTTCCTAGGTGTGAAAGAGCATATGGATGTCTGCTTTTATGGTTATTTGTTGGGCAGAAGGGGTATCTATGATATTCACAGATGTAAAAAAAGTAGCCTGTAAGAAGTTACCATTATACACCAAATGATGAGGAAGGCCAATGATATTGACTGACTGATTAAAAATGAGATTTATAAAAAAGAATCAGATGAATAGCTTGTATACATGAAATACTGCAAATAACAGATAACACACCAAGGGATTTATTACTAAACCAATTTGATTTTCTAAGCCTTAGGTAATTTAGAACCTGCAAGCGATTATGAAAAAGGCTGTTCTCCTCCAGAAAATATTTCTCCTGGCAAAAAACAGAAAAGAAAAAAAAGGAAAAACCTGCCAAACATTCTGTCTCCCATAAACCAAAACAGAAAAGGAAATGGGGAAAAAAACCTCAGGCCTTAAGGTAGCAGAGCTCTGTGCTTCATAACTTCATGTACTGCATTGTCAACCCGACTGGCAGATATGAGAAAGCTGACAGCTCTCCAGAGGACCCTGCTGAAGCCGCTGTGCAGAAGCTGGAACGGCACAGACCTGATCCCGCATGTAATGAGAGTGAAGGGAGCTGGAAGGAAGGCTCCCCCCGGCGCGGGAGGAGGCAGCGGGCAGGCTGGCTGCCACCGCACCTGTGCCTCTGGGCCGGGCAAACGCACGCACACAGGCACCGGCCCTCCCTCCACCCGGCTCTGCTCAGGGCAGGCATCCTCCTGGGGAGGGGGAACCGAAAAGTCAAGGCTCTGTTTGCCATAAATGCACCCCAAAAAGGCATTAAATTATATCACATTAAAAAAAAAACAAAACAAAACCAAAATGACTTGCAGTCAATGTACAATGTCTTACTCATGAATCCAGAGAATATACAGTCAAATCAAGGAAATACTGACAAATCTCTGCTCCTCTTTTATGCCTTAGGTTAAGCACACTGGAAAAGCCTCATTAACTAGTGACAGTTTTAGCTGAAGGTCTTGTGCACCAGGCTGGCTGAGAATATTAGGCCTCATTAAATTAAAAAAAAAAAAAAAAGAAGAAAGAAAAAGGAAAAAAAAGGAACAAACATAGCTACTCTAATGCTCCATTCAGTTTGTCTAATGCCATTTCAACTGGTATCCATGTAACTGATGTCTTGCATTCCTCGTGGAACCGTCCCAGACACATGGACTTCACACCACTGAACAGAGCGAACACAATCAACCCTTTCTTTTGCTCCTGCCGATGCCAGCCCAAAAAGGCTCCAGAGGAACACAGACTTTTCACAACCTCCCAGCAGCTGAGCCACTCCAGGAAACGTGGCTGTGGTGGCAACTTGGGAAGTGTAAGCTCCATGTCAGATGCCAGAGGAGTGGTGGCCCATCGGTAGCTAATAACTTACTGGGGTCGTTGTATGAGAGAACGTACCAGCGCTTCACCGTTTACTGCCAATTCATCACCACCTATAATGAACAATCAACCCCTACCAACGCTACGTGACTTCTCTTATTGAACGTACACCGCTACCATGGTGTACTCTCAGAAAGTAAGTTCAGGGTTTCTCGGATCTGCATTTAAAACGGATCCCCTGCCTCTGCAGGTCATTTACTCTGAAAACCCAGAGTAAACCTGCAGAAGAGATTGGGTGAAGGACTCCCGGCAACCTAGAGAGAGACAGCAAGCCAAAAGATGACACTGACAGTTGTGTGTTTGCTGCCTATGGCAGGAGCTATCCTGTTATATCATCACATCATTTGTGACTTAACAGGATGAAGGCTCAACAAAAGAGACCGGAAAGGACAACTGCCACCCTAATGCAATGCAGATGTCAGATCATCCCTACTTCAATAAAGCATTCTGTATTACCAGTGGCATGCTGATGGAAAAGGCGCAGAACAGGAATGGGTTTGCAATCTTCATGTTCCTTCCTGACAGTAATGCAAAAAAGGGCCTGTTCTGCCGGATGGTTGTACCGCCTCCACATACGACGAAATTAGTAAGCACACAGCTGTGCATTAATACACATGCATATGTATATGCACAGACCCAGAGAGCACCAACACAAGACAGAAAGAGAAAGAGAGAGAGCACACATCTCATTATTTGCATAATATTCAGAGATGTGACTTTGGGTTGTACCTGCTCTGACACGCGATCTCTCCGATTGCATTGTGAAGTAGTGCCACTTTCCTTTAAGGTGCGTGAATTCCATAGGAAAGGCTGCGGTTATGACAATAAGAAGTTTGAGAAGTCAGCAGCGAATGGATGCTGCTAGCTTGCAGATTTTCAAAGGAAAGTATCTCATCGGCATTCCTTCGTGTCCAGTATACCTCAACTAAAATCAGTCACTGTGCAACATTAAAAAAAGAATAGAAATGCCAACAGAAAAAAGAACAATTTTATAGCCTCGTGCCTGTGGCGAGTAGGATTATGTATGAGGATTATGATAATTCTGACAAAATTAATAGGTATTGTCATGCTGCAATTTGGGGAAAGACAACATACTACTCAAGTATAACGCACGTGACGCTAACAGACCATGCCGGCATCTTCTAACAGCAGACAGAAAGAGCATGGCCGGCGCTCTGCTTCCCCACCGAGCCCTGCGGCTGCTCTGCAGGACAGCCACACCGACCCCGCGGCCACGGGCTGCCCAAGCCCCGGCACCTTCTCGCCACAGGCACCTTCTCGTGAGGCTCATGAATCAGAAGTCTTTAAAGGCAGTAGGAGGAAGAGTCCATTTATTCATCAAGAGTTTCCAATAGTAAAGGAACACTTGAGAAAGGACGCAGAGCTTCACTTTTCAAAGCGCTGAACAAGACCCTTTTATTTCCATTAAAAGAGCTTTAGCAGCATTGCAGAATCACTTGGAATAGGGGAGGGAATGGGAATTTTCACTCTTTGCTCAGCCTGAAAGACCCAGGTGACACACCACGTGCTTTTTACTGCACATCATGAAACTAAACCCCACAGCTTCCATTCACATGTCCATTCTTGCTCTGCTCATTCTTGCTAATGTGCCATCTTCTCTCTTTCTGCCCTGCTGTTCTATCATGTTGTTTCCTTTCCCAGGAGATAATTAATTCATGCATGAACTATCGCAAAACTAAGCAATCAGAATGCAAACTAAGAAGGAAGAGTGTATTGGAAAGATATGAGTTATTCCTTTTAAACATCACTCCGCACACTAATTTACACTCCTCTAGAGCAGATATTCCCTGGAGTACCCTGCATGGGAGAATGTGCCGATGGTGATGACAACATTTTGACAAAGACAACGCTTCCACGATGTCACCATCCCTCACGGTCAAGTGATCTCAGCCACTCACCCTCAGCATCCTCCAAACTGATGCCAGAAGTTGTAATATGCTCGTCCTCTTCTCATGTTCACGGCATCCAACCAGACCACTCTGCCATAAAGCAGTGTTCGGGCCACGTTGAGTGAAATTCGCAGCCTGTGGAGACCATGGCTTATTCCTCACCTGCACTGCATGGTTCTCTGCCTTCCCTTCACTTAGCAGGTCACTCAAATGCCGACAGTGCGTTAAGGTGGTTTCTCTCTCTTTGCTTTCCTCAAAGCCAGCAGAGACAGGCACTTTCAAAGGATTGCTCGGAGCACACCTCTGTTTTCTGTGTCCTTACGCCCCTCGGCAAGTATCACCTTCTCCATTAACTAAAGAGGGACAAGAGAGCTCTAGGCCTCGACAGGAGTTACCTTCTGTGACACCCTCTGGTAATCGCTGGGACCCTGCCCAGCTGTCTGTGCCGTGGCTGAGCCTCCCTTCCCCGCACGCGCGCACACACACGTTCCCAAGGCTTCCTTGCTGCAGTTTAGGCTGATGAAAAGAGCAGCTTTACAGAAAAACCCTCTGGGACTGACTGTACGTTCTGCAAAACTGCCTCTACAGCAAGTAAATAAATAAATAATGTGATCCTTGTTTTTGATTTAGACTGTAATTTCCTTTTTAATAACTATCTGCTTTCACAGCACACTCACCAACTCAACAGTATTTAACAGGAGGCTTATACTATTTTCAGGGGACTTCAATTATGAATTAGACTGTAAACTTCTTCCTCTTTTTGTTTTTTATTTCCTCTAGCGCTTTACTAAGTGGCAGTGTATTCAAATTCCTCTTCAAACAGATGTACTGCTTCAAGTTTTTACATTAGGGAATAGGGCTATTCTCTTCCTGCCCGACTCTACTGTTCTCCTCATGGCCATCAGATTAAAAAACAAAACAAAACAAACGGAACAAACCAGCACGCTGAAAAAGCCCAGGCACCAAATAAACATTGTCTGAGATGAGTCCCACGTTTCAGTCATTCAGTGTTCCCTCATCTTGCTACATACAGCATAGTTGGTTGAAATAAATAGAAACATTTAAATCTCAGAGTCACCTCTGTCCATTTTAAACGTCAAAACACATTTGACTTTGTAATGAACCGCAGAGCTGTTTATACAGCCTCCATGTTTTAGAATTAAGCAATAGTCCCCGTGAAATCACTCATTACCACCAAGTTTGTTATTAGAGCCTCAGGCAAGCGTAAGGGCAGTTAACTCTCTAACACCACGACTGCCAATCCAGTAAGGACTTTTTCCCAGGTCTGTCTTCTATCAGATATGCCACTCCTTACAGAGCAGAGTTTTTGCCAAACGCTTTAAAAGTTACACCTCCGGCTGATCGTTCATTAATCAATGTGAAAAGCAGATACATGGAGTAAAGTTACTGGCAGAAAGCTCTACCCTAAAAAGACCAAACAACGGGACAACCTTCACTTCGCAGGCGGAGTCAGTCTCTCGGTCAGTAAGAAGCAGGCTGAGAAAGGGGAAATGCCCTCACAGAGAACCATGCACGAGACAGATTTGGCAAGAGAAGCGAGGAACAGAGTGATGCTCTCAGACCACTGCCAACGAGAACCGGCTAGGCATGATGGGGAGCCAGCCAAATCTTCTGGCTTCCCACTCTCCTGGAGGGTTAGCAACAGCAGACACAGAAAGCAAAGAAATTCCCAGCCATTTCGGCTCCTGCGCATTGCTCACATGTCCATTGTGATTGTGTTCAGCTTGCTGTCTCATGGAGACAAAGTAATAACCCTCACTCCCAGCTTAGGAAGAGGGCAGAGATGTATTCTGATAATGCAAATGAAGCGGAGTTATACTTCAGGAACTCATACACGGCGTGGTGCAAGCTTTGGGAAGGAGAGGGACGTGAGAGGGCTCCTGTTTCACTTCTTACTCTGGGGAGGGGCTGTTGGCAAGGGCATGTAGCCATAGGACGAGGGGCAATGGTTTTAAACTACAGCAGGGCAGGTTTAGATGAGACATTAGGAGAAGTTCTTTCCACTGAGGGTGGTGAGACACTGGCCCAGGTTGCCCAGAGAGGTGGTGGAGGCCCCATCCCTGGAGACATTCAAGGCCAGGCTGGATGAGGCTCTGAGCGACCTGATCTAGTTGAAGATGTCCCTGCTCACTGCAGGGGGGTTGGACTAGATGGCCTAGAACCCAACACATTCTGTGATTCTATGATTCTGCCAGCGGCTGCCATTGTGAGGCACGTGGTCGGACCTGACTGTGTCTAGCAGGCCAAATTCAGACTGGATTTATGAGGACGAAGCTCATACAAGACAAACAGAGATGTTTCTGGTTGAAGTCAGTCTGAATAGAGACCCAGCTCTTCAGGAATCATAGGAGTTTTGATGGCAACAAAGGATGCTGGCTTCCTCGCAAAGGGAACTCGCATCTATGGTACCACTTGCTGAAGGGCAGGGCTGGGTTTCCCACAACCCCGAACTCCAGTCGGCCATTGGCAGGACTGCAAAAATGCACCCCCGTCTGGCAGGATGCTCTAAATAAATCAAATATGCCTTGATTTAGCTGCTTGTATTAATATATCTGATTAGCCTGTGAATGCAACACCTCGATCTGCTAGGAAAGGGTGGCATGTCCTGAAGTCTGCTGGACTGGGAAGTGGAGGGGGAGAGGACACTCGCGTCTCCAAGAACAGCAGGACAGAGACTGCTGACTTAATTGTAAAGCAAACTGCTGCACCACAAATTTACAAGATTACCTTCAGAAAAGGATCACAGGCCACTTATAAACGTGGTTCTAAGCAGTGAATACATTCAAATAAACAATGTTGGTCATTTTATATTTGGTTTGTAAGTGTATATATACAATTATATCTGTTATGTAAATATTTTAGTATTTTTATACAATGTATATTTTGTTTATAAATCTGTTAAAAAACCACTCTGGCTTAAGTTTATTTAAACCAAGAAGAAAGACTTGCTTTTTTATATATTCAAAATTATTCTCCTATTAATATAGTGCGCGAGTGACTCTGATGGAGAATGCTACAACTGCCAAGCTCTTAAGACCCTGGTTCTGTCTGCAACTACCAAGCTGTTAAGACCATGGCTCGATCTAAGTCTGTTTTCAGTTTTTCTATTATACACCCAGAATCAACCATATTTCACGCAGTCCTGATACTAGCATTCAGACTTCTTATCAACTGAAAGTTTAATATCACACGATAACATCACCGTGTGCTGTCAATGGAGTCAAAATATGAATATATCGCTAGACAGCAGTAGGGATTTATTTTCATCCTCTCTAAACACACAGAGGCACAGATATATGGATCTGTGGTACAGGGAGGGAAGCAGGGAAGTGAGATTTTCAAAGATACAAAGAGAAATTAGTCGCCCAGTACCTTTCCGTTATACAATATATATGTATTTATTACAGATATGGTAAAAAATATACCTGTGCACTTAACTGCTTTGGAGAGAAAAATATATACATAATTAAAAAAAAAATAATAAAAATTATCTGCAACACCTGTATTATACTAACACTTTCAAACTTTTCTGCTAGGAAATGAAGCTGAGGTAGTGGGAAGTTGAAAAAAATTGCTTATTCTTTACCATTGACACGGAGAAGAATAGCTGAGGCAGAAATGAACCCATACGTACATATTTTAAGGCAGAAACAGAACAAAATTCCCCGAAGATCTCTTTTTGGTATACCGTAACTTGAAAGAGTCACCAGTATTAACCGATGCTGATGTATTTTTCCTGGGTAGGGGCGCCGGCTGCCACTCACTCGAATGAGGGTGATCTGGCAGCCGAGCCTGATAGAAGAACAATGGCGGCTTTTAATTCCACGTGGGGCGAGCTGGGGCAGTAAGAGAGCGTTATGCCATTACTGTAAATTACACTGACAGCGGAGGGCTGCTGGGGTTATATGGGATAAGCAATGCTGCACAGCCACCAGTAGAAGTAATTAGCTGGTGTAATGAAGAGCGAGAAAAAGGAGAAGAGCGTTGGACAGCAGAGTGTTGTACCGTCAGCATTATCATTCTCCAAGGCTTCGGCAGAACAATGCACTGCTGAGCCTCTGGTAATCTCTACACATGGCTACCCATGAAGAGAGTAATTAAGAAATGTCATAGCCTCCTTGGGAAAATACCATCGTGTCTCAAAAGAATGATGATAATCTCCATAACAGCCCTGTTCTCTCCCTCTCTCCTCTTTGTTTTGGTGGAGAGTAAAAACGCGTGACAATGCACTCAAAGCTAAAAGCGCTTTTGTTCTTCCTTTTGTTGCACATCAACCCCAATAAAGCGCTGCCGGTTGAGCCAAAACAAAGATTTAGAAGCAAGTGCACGCACTCCCAAAGTCTCTATTACCAGGCGAAGCCAGATCTGCGTTGGGCGTCCCTACTAAAAAGAGTATTTAATATTCAAGTGTCTGACACTAGAGAGGCAAAATCTTATGAAGTCAAGTCTGCAAAGAGCAAGGCTTTTCCAAAGCTTCTGGGTCTGAGAAGCACCGAACGATCTGGTGAAAGGCAGCGTTACAGCCCTCGTCCGAGGGGCGGGGAAGTCAGTGCAGGACTGTCCTTTCGGGTCTGACTGCAGCCGAAGAGCAGCATTCCTGCAGCGGTGGGCAGCAGTGATACCCAGGAAAACCAGCAATGCTTCCAGGCCAGCATCAACAAGACAACGGCTGTTTTTCCAGCACCGGGCCAGATTCATGTCATCCTTCACTAGGTGACCTTTGTATCATACCCATTCTTTGTCAATCAGCCATAAAAGACTGACCCTGTTAATTGACACCATGCCTGCAAATGTGTAAACAAAACTGACCTTAAAGATTACTACCTATAGGTTTCTAATAAAGATTTTTCACAGAACTCCATGCTGCTGGGGAGCAAAGCAGTACGTACTGTCGGAGAGCAACACAAAGGCCATTGCCAGGAGTCACTGAGGAAGCCAGGAACATCCCTGTCACTCTTCCTCTCCCTGCCCACTAGATGTGTACCACTGGAAATGCACAAGAGCTAAAAGATATCTTGCTTGTCACAGCGGTACCGGTATAAATACCAGAAATCCCCTTACAAAAGGTGTGATTAATTACACAAGCAAGGATTTCAGAGGAAAAGGGTTAGTGCAGCAGTCTGCTAATGAGGCTGATCAATTCAAATACTTTTTTCCTTCCCCAAATTTCATCCCAGGTTGTTTACTCTGCTCTCTGAAATGAAGCAGTTGTGTCTACACAGCTAACATACCTTTGGTTCTCCAATTCACCGCACATTTGTATTGTACTGGAGGTAAATATTAGCAGCTGGAAAGTATACAGCTGAGAGTTTAAATGTAACAATTGCTTTTTCTGTTTATTCCAGCCTGTTTCTCTGATAAAACGGAAAGGGAGAGAGGAGAAACTTTTATGGAAAAGGTCTCTTTTGGGTTCTGTGCTCCACAGTGCAAAAGGCCCAGGTTCCCAGCTCGGGGTTCTCAGACACCAGTACAACTCGTGGTCATTACCACTACTCACATGTTCTATTCTGGAAACCTTTAGGCAGAAATACAGCACTGATTAGTGTGTTCTGAGATTCTGAGCAATTTTTTCTACGAGCACTATTACGTACAGAATGCTTATGCCATGTTGAAGGAATGAGGGGAAAATTAAAAAAAAATAATAATTCATTTTCAGCCTCCACTGATTACTGTAACTGTCACTCTCCAAAGGAACCTGATGGGTCCCTGTTAGCTTGTCTCTAGCTTCCCAATTTCCCGACATTATCTAGTGACGCTGCTGGTTTAGTCTGGCATTCCCCCTCAGGATACAGCTGAAACCAATCAGGTAAGTAACTAGGCAAAAGATAATCACGGTGAGGTTAAAAATATAATGGAAAAATTAATATTTAAAAAGAGCTGAATACACAGTTTGGAGAAAATGGAAATGATGGAAAATGTCAACTCCTCACGGGCAGATTCAGAAAGAAGGGGTAGAAAAAAGTAAGGCTTTTTGAATGGCTATTGGAAGAAGGGCTAAGTGTTCTTAATTTTGACATTGAACTATTGCAAAAATAGTGAAAAAAGACTAAAATCTGTTGAAAGTCTGAATGGTGAATTACCTCTGCAGTAGACACACAACCTTGCCTGATAAGAGCTGCAGTCCCCGCAAAGGCTGTATTAAGAGTTTTGGCTTCCTCTACATCTTTTCTTTGCCTCTATCTACAGCAATAGACATTTTTCTTCAGCTATGGATTGGTGGGTTTCTACGGATCAGATGGTGTTTTCTACATGATTCCTATACATTCAGTAATGATGTCTCGGAGTCTTTTATTTTGAGTCAAAGTTGTAGAAAAATGTAGGTGTGACAGTGACGTATTCAACTGATACAGCCTGAAAAAGCCACAGGGATCCTAAGTCTCCTTTTGATTTCATGTACAATACAAATTCTGAGCAGTGAGCTATGTCCTGTTGATCTCAGTTGTTCTGTCATTGACTTCAATAGACCCCTGATCTTAATCCAGAAATGTCCAAATACGGTAAAGGGACGACGACTTGTTCCTTGGTTTATCAAGCCTAAAAGTGAAAAATCTCACCAAGAATTGCGTATAAGGTCCTGAACCAGGTGTTAACAACCAGCCCAGATAATTTGGATGAATACTTACCAAGTATGTCTGATCAGGAAACATTTTCAAAAGTAGTATTCTTCATAACAAGCAAAATGATTTAACACCATTGGCACGGCTACCCGCCCATATTACTTTTATTTAGCTTGAACAAATCCCCATAGACGCTTTGACTTCAATGGATTTGCACCTAGAGGGAATTCCCTCACATATTTTCAAAGGGATTTACAATAAAAAGGAAAGCTCCGAGTCTGTACTATTTTGACTAAATCCCTGACTGAATGGGCAGATACAACTTCATTCTCCCCTTTCTCTAAAGCCACTCCGTTTCCCAAGGAGCAAAGACCTATAGAACTTCAAAGCAATGGAGAAACACTTGGCTGAACACTCAGGGTCCCAGTACACCAGACTTATTTTGTGGGCTACTTTGCTATGATGCTCTAAAATGGCAAAAGAGAGAAGGGTAAAAGATGCATGGAGTGGACAGGGGTGGAAATTGCATTTAATAGGGCTATAAAATTCTGCCTGGCTCAGACCAAATGCTTCTGTCATTGCTGTCAGGCAAAATTATGGCAGATCAGTATTAACGGTGGGTTCCTTTGAATCTATAGTCCTGCTTCTCATATTGGTTTGTGGCAACAGGTCAATACAGAATCCTTAAAAAAGTACACATATATATGTGCATACGAGTTGTAGCCAGCAATGCTAAATTTGTGTGTGTTTCATTTCATTTTGCTCCCATTTGCCACATGAACGTCTTTTCAAACACGTTCATTATTGCGACAACAGGTTGAATCTGCAATTCACCATCTGCCTAAACAACATTAACCTTCATGCAACCTCCTATTATTTTTGTTAGGCTTTGTCTGAAATTTAAAATCCTCCTAATATATGCTGGGGGGACAAACCTTGCACTTAACATTGTCCCTTCTATTATACACACAACCATCCTTCTCTTCTGTAGTTGGAAACTCGCATTTGAGAGTGATTTTATTTACTGAAACACGCTAGGCTCTTTTGAGACAGCACTAGTGCGTTAGGAACAGCCTTGTACCACTGGACAGTCTTCGGGTACACCCACCCCCCGCCCCCCCATCCCTGCCTTTCAGCAGTTGCAATTCTGAACAACGCCACATTCCCTTTTCTCCGCTTCTAGAGACACAGGTACAAGATTTGCCAACCGCTTTAACTGCCGCAATACTATTCCTACGGAATCTTTTCCAAGGACTGCAAGTTTCCACTGAAAAGCGAAGTCCCTCTAATGGGAGCATTACCAGGGCTTGCAGGTGCAACACCAGCACTGAGAGGCAGTGACACCACATCCAGCACTCGCGTCTTGACAGCAAAAGTACCGAACGAGACTGAGAAAGTTCAGTGAATGCTGAATGTATCACACATTCATCCTACCAAAGGCACAAAGCCTTTCCATAGACTCAAGTCTAACCCTCCTGACAGAAAGCTGATCATACACATGCTTAGAGCATGTGCACAGTTGAGTAAGAGATCAGCTCTACTACTTCTTAAAAATATCTTATATTAGAGAACATTTTAAATCAAAATCCAATTCAAAAACTCTTTCCTAAAAGTATGTCACAGTTTAACAACTCAGGTTACAGCATCTCCACGTTACTGTTCCAGAGAAGGAGGTAAGTGTCATCCTCATTTCAAGCTACCAACACGTGTCTGGCTCAGCCCGCAGCTGGCACATCTGTCTGCAACCGGCGCTCACTGCAAGCACCAGGAGAGACTCCAGGTTGGGAAAACTTCCCTGTATGTGCAGGGGCACATTAAGCATGTGGCTAAGTTTGAGCACTTGCTTAAGGCCCTTTCCTCAATCACACCCAAAGTCAAAACTCATCTTTCATTTTATATTCCAGAAATGTACAGCCTTTCCTTCTCGTGTTTCCCCTCCTCACAGACCACGCTGCTCCATGCTGGTAGTCCTCTGCTCAGTTCTGACAGACCTTCCCACTGTCGCTACCAACATCCATTAGCAAAATATTTTTGTATATACACTGTACAATTTACTCTCATTGTCCACTACCGCTCTGTACTTTACATTCAGAAATTAAGTTGGCAGCGACTGGTCGCCATTCCTTTGAAATCTAATCTTCTACTGTGTGCCTTGGATGGATTTTTTGCAGTGATGAGGTGTGAGCCCAGTTGCTCCCATTTTATCCTTATTCCCTTGTGTAATTGCACTGGCAGAAGACAAAACTGCTATGGAATTAAGATAAAAGGTAGCCACCAGAACCAAGCCCCCAGACATCCTTGGATCCCTGGGAAAAGCTGGATCTGAGTCTGAATTCTGAAATTGCAGCTTCTCTCTGGTCATGACTGGGGCCAAGAATTCCCGCACTCGATGGAAGTCATCGCACCTACCAGTAACAAGTGCTGCACTGGCAACACTAGGGTCCCAGTCCTGCAGAGGCTGGATTGACCTGTCTGAGGATTTACATGCCAATGATGGCAAAAATGTGTCACTTTGAAAATAAACATCTTTGTTTTGTTTCTGCACGCTTGTTTGCTATAAATGCTTTAGCTAAGCCTCAATAGCTATATTTCACCGGGAGAACATTATCTGTTGACAATTATGCAATTCTATTAACATCATTGCCTTTTTAATCTATGAAAGGTTACACTAAACAGAAAGAAGGCACACAGGAGACTACAGAAAGGAAAGTACCTACCCTTTCAGGGAAAAAAAGATTATTCAAATTATTGTCCTGACATTTATTTTTATATGAAGGAAAATAGAACAAGAACCATAACAGGGTATTTTGGTGACCCGAATACCAACAGAAAGTAAATTAAAACTCACACAATAAATGCAAATGACAGGACAGATTCTTCCCTCTGCTCAGATATGTTTACAAGGGTGGTGTGAATAAGATTAACTGGGAAAGGGTTATTTTGTGAACTTGTCTGCACCAGCCATTACTGGACTGCCTGACAAAGCACAGTGAAGATCAAAGAAGATGATCTAACGTATGCTACCTTCTATAGATCCTTCGCTGCCTAAAGAATCCGGGAAAACCAAAAGCAACCACTGCTTTTGAAATATTAGCAGTGTAATAGCTTTCAGAGCCATAGGATGAAACACATCTACCAACTGACATTTATGGCCAGCCCTGGATGAAAATTCCCACACCATTTCCAGCAGCCAGGCTATTCCTGTTGCAGGGGCTCTGCTGGCTCAGACACCCCCCTTCCCACGGGGACAGCCCCGGAACACGCATCTCAAACCCCTACACCAAAGGCAGCCGCATGGAGCAAAGCAGCATACGAAGCTCTGGAAGTTCGTAAATGCTTCTACGACTTACCGAGTATTTGCGGCTTGAGGTTTTTAATTAGCTCTGGGAGAGGGGTGGGCAAAATACATGAGGAAGAATGGCTTATTCTTTCCAAGATGGAAATGAACGTACATATGTATCAAGCATGGACAAAGGACAATTGAGACAGCACAGAATTTACTGATGCAATTGACTGACTTTCCTACCTTAGAGATCCCATTAGTTAGGAGCTTTCAGAAAAATCTGTTTACGACCATTATCTGTTCAAGTACATCTGGATGGGCTTGTGACCTGAAGTTAACTGGCTCTTTGCATCACTCAAGTACTCTTTATCTTCCCTTTCCAACGCTATGCTGCCTATTGTACACAGTGTAGGAGGGATCTGTAATCACAACCCAGAAAGTAGAGAGAAGGGGGTTATTTTTTGTAGGTTCTGTTAGTGCTTGAGAGGTTGTACATTGAATGGAGGGGGCACCTGAAGCAGAAGAAAAATATGACGGCACCTTTCTTGGGAGCTGATGCTGTGTTTTGCAGAAGTTGAACGATGGCAAAATTGCTACAGAACTATAGCAATTGCACCCCTGTTTGACATTAGGACAAAATCACACAGAGCCAGATTATGACTTCCTATGATGGACAGCACTTTGCTCCATGTGTATGAGTACAGGTATTACGAGCTGGTCCTTGGAATTCAAACATCTACCAAGGAAATCACATTTCCTATGAAAATGTGCATATTCAGCCCTTAGATTTTTCACTGTTCCTCACTTGCTCTTTTCCTAATTTTCATCTTGAGACTTGTGCTCCACATACGGCTGCTGTCTGATAGAGGTAAAAAAAGATCAGCAGTTCAGTATGCAGAGTCAATGTAAGGCATGAAAGTACAGGAGTACTTTTTATACTTTATTTTGTAGCTATGGTAATGTGTATTTCTAATGGTGCTCCTCGCAGCAGTATTTGCTTGCCCTTGACAAAGCAGTCAGAATTACTTAGTCTGGAACTGCCCTTTTTTAGCTCTCTCTACTTCACCTGAAATGACTGATCAGAAGACTCTATTTATAATAGAAGTAAGGGGTATTGCCTGCCACATGTCGGTATCTACAAGGACCTAACACTCAGAAAAAGTCTGTACAGAATCTCATTTCATTTGTGACTAGAAAGGAATAAGGCAGTTACAGAACTGAGCAACTTAAACCAGCCCACATGTTCTCTGCGAAGAGCTGTGAACACACATAGAAATGTCAGTTAGAAGGACTTCTGGAGGTGACCTAGTCCAACCTCCTTCTCAGAGCAAGAATATCGCCAGTGCTGATTCTACTTCTCCAAGTATTTTTAAAATAAACTGGTAATTTTCAAATGTTTTGTTTTCTAGACAATTATTTTCTTCATGTGCAATGAGTAAAAGACTGGTAAATAAAAACATCCCTGAAGATACAGGAGATCACACATCTGTAGCTATGAGAAGGTCTTGCACCGGATCTGTGAGTTGACCAGTTGTTACTGTTACTTCACCTTACACTGAGCTCAAACCACAGACCAGCCTCCGGTTGGCCGCCTTCAACCCCAGGGAAGCTGGTCATGGCACACAACTGCATTGGTATGAAGACAATCCTGCGTTCCTCCATGAAGAAAGACAAGGCTACACCACTGAGAACTTTGTATCTTCAGGTCAATCGCTCCCCAGCAGATCCCCAATAAGCGGCTGAATACATAGTGGGCCATTTCTATGAACAAAAGAACTACTTCTATGGAAAACAACACTCCCACTTGCAGTTGTGTTATTTCTACCAAAGTCTGCTCAAAATACAACTGAGGACTGAAACAGCCGGTTGCACCAAGACGACAGAGGAACACTTAAGTTCAGAACGCCACATTTTCTATTTCTCTATGCTGAGTTTTGGACAAAAGTCTAAGCTATTTAAGGCACGAAAATTTTGTTGAAATTCCAAAATTGTGTTAGAGAAGTGTCACTAACTCACTAGCACCACCTACACGTGCCAATGGCCAGTAACAATACATGTGGGCAGTATTAATACTGCCAGTAACTGCAGAAAAGACAAACTAGTCCCTGTGGGGGTATTGTGGGGCTGTAATTTCAGTTCAAGTTTCTATGACAATACAAGCCAAGAGACTGAAGTCTGAATCACACTGAACCTAATTAGAAATGGCAAGCTTTGGAAAGCCATCTATAACTTTCCTTTTAAATGGCATGCTGTACTAATAAATGAAATGGTTTTACATGCCTTTTACCAGTTTCCACTAAGGCTAGTTCAATTTCAGAACTCATTCTTTAATTGTGGTATTGTCTGAGAAGAAGCCTTTCCAAATGCCAAGGTAAATGAGCATCAGCAAGGTGATGGACGAAAAAAGGAACGTGTACTGTAGACAGACGTCAGTATATAGATACAGATTCAATTAAATAACATTTACCTGAGCTCTTATGTTCCAGTCCTGCTATTAGATCACCATACTTAAGCCCAGACACCTTCAAAAGATTGAAGCTGGCCAGGAAAATCTGCTTCCTGGAATAGGAAAAGCTTTGGATATATAAATGTTCAGATTAAGTTTTCCTCTGACGGCTAGCTAGAATGAAGACAAGTGCCATCCAGCTCCATATGGTAGCCAAGCACATCAGCAGCCTTGAAGTAGGATTACCAGACTCATTATATGGCACAGCAAAAAGTCTGACTCTTCTGGAGATGGCTGATGTTTGAAAGGAAGGGCTGTCTTTGTCTTTCCCTTGTTTTTTTTTTTTGCTTGGTTTTTATTCTTTCTTCCTAAAGAATCACAAAAAGTACTTGGCCAGAAGCTAGGGATTCTGTTTTAGAAACTGTACAGACGACGCCTACACAATGATGTGTTTTCCATTATTGAACCTGTACTGACTATTAGAAACTTTAGAAAACGTGGCGTGTTTCGGATCTGCTGAAGCTAAAATACCTGCTGTTCCTAACAATCTCCAATTTGATGTTGGGCTCAAAATACCCATTAGCTGTCTTCAGGGCAGTGAAAGATGAGATTATCAATTAGAAAGCAGACTGCTTATGAGTCTCTGCTATCCATTCCTGGTAAGTATGTTTCTTTGGCTTCATAAACCAACAATAGGCCGTACATGACGTGTTGTTGTCTGTATCAACTGCATCCGGAAAGCTGAAGATTTAAATTAGGTGATGTAACACATATCTGTGTTCCTAATCATTCTCACTCACAGTATTTGGGGGTATTGGAAGTGGCTCAAACACTTTTGACTTTGCCAAGCAATGTTCCTGGTGGAAACAGAAAGATAATGCGATTTTTAAAAATGGTTGAGATGGAAATAAAAGTATGTCCAGGGAACTTGAGCAAACTAGCTATGTGGCATATTCAACACAAAGATTTCATCCTGGCTTTTATGCATATTCCACATTTATTTAGACAAATATCGTCACATCTCAGACTTACCACCTGTCAGCTCTGATTTGATAAAACGTGTGTGTGCTACAACCCCCTGAGAACGCACAGTAAAACTGCTTAACATAAACGACCTTTATCTAAAAAGCTTATCAAAAAGGGACGTCACACAATCGCATTGTTGTGCGAGTAAAGCGAGCTGTAAGATGTCGTTACTGTACCTCAGCTGACAGGTGGAGATTTATTCAGATATGCCAATTCACATACTTTCAGGTAACTACAAAGGTAAACGCTTTGTCTGAAAACTGGAATCTAACTATTGCACTTATCTTCAGGTTAACTCAAATAAACAAACCTGTGACAGGTCTGGCATATGTAATCTTCTAAAATTCTCTCAATTTCAAGCAGTCGAGCAATAACACTTGGCACCTGTACAGTGCCTCCAAACGCTTTATTTCATTAGGGGCTGCAAGCCCATTTGCTGAAAAGAGTTTAACTGATGTGTCAAAACACCATTTAAAAAAATTAAAAATTCTATGAAACAGCTAGGAATAGAATCCAGCCCTTTCTAACCTTGCATCTTGTCTTTTGCCATAAAAACAGGGACTCCCGTTTGAATCATTGCCTTCCAAACTAAGACCGAGCGCAGGCATCACTGAAGAAAGAATGCTAGCAACTGGCCAGAGTAGGTTTTTGCTTAAGAATCAAATGGCATTTTGTCATCTACTGCTTTAAAATGTAAGTGATCTTTTCTTCACCTTAATTCGTTCTGGGGCAAACATTCAAGATTCAAAGTTGTATCTCATCTCGCTGCATGCAGCCTGGATGAAGTGAGAGATTATCATTCATGAAAATGACGAGAAACTAGAAAGCACCTCCTGACAGGTTCTGCACACAAACTGACTGCGGAATAAAAAATGGTCTGAGGTTACCTTTACTGTAATTGCCAGATGACTTCAAGTGGTTGATGCTTCAGCTGCAAGCCACTATCCGTTCAGCGTAATTCCTATCCTGCACAAGCAGCAGACACGCACTTGGCATTTATGCAAAATTTTCTGCAATGCACCTGCTTTTCTGTCATTTTGCGGATTTCCGGTTTAGATATATTCATCATATCAAGCAACAGAACATTGGACCTTACCAAGAAAATAAATTAAAGAATGTCACATATAATTCCCTTCTTTGTCTGATGGGCAAAATACCAAGAGGCCTAACACTTTGTGGTCAAGACGGAAATGTGCATGTACATGCACTTAAAAAGGAAAAGAAAGAGGTTGCACCAGAAAAAAACACCCCACAGGCTGATATGTACAGCTAATTAGAAAGTTAAAAGAGTATCTGAAGATAAGCTACAGCAAATTAGCCCCTGGAATCTACAGTAACCATTCCAATGCACTTGGACTCCATGTGTCCATCAGGATTTCCCGGACAAAAATACAGGCGTGTGTGCTCTGGAGCACGTCTATAGTAAATCCAACGCGTCTGACATGAATTGTGCGTAACCCGTGAATGCTCAGACCATCACCACCGTCGGTTTGACACATCCTGAACGCGCTGCACTTTGGACGCACTGCAGTCTGCACCTGCACAGAAGAGCAGGATCTCACGTCTTCTACAACCTGGAGATGAACTGGCCCCACAAAGCATCGGCTGCTCAGCATTTGAGACTTCAGCCTCCCCCAGAACACAAATGCAGGCTGTTTTGTTTCTCCAAGCAGCTTTTCATGTAATTACCACCACTGTTCTGGCACATGTTACATCAGTGGGAAAATCTTGATATTAATTTTTCATACAGTTAAGAGTTTTTAACATTTTTTTAATTTCTCTCCCTTTCCTCAAATAATTGTATATTATTTTGTATTGTTATGACACATGTACTCCTGTAATCATAATGTGACACCATATCATGATAACATACATGATAGATGTATCAATTTCTTTTTTATAAAATTTTACAGTATTAACAAGTATTAAAAGCAGATACCACTTAAAGAAAATCGCAACAGCTTATTTCTGTGTTAAAAGCATCTCCTTGTTTGTGTTGCAATGAAATAGGTGCTAATTAAAAGTATGAGAGAACCGCTCCCAGGTAAAATCCTGCCTCTTCGGAAGGCAGCAGGGAGCTGAGTGCTGATGAGGCTGGGATTTACACCGAGATTAAAACCCAAACAACACTTCCCTAGTGTAAAAAGAAGAGTCTATTAATGGGTAACTGAATGTTTTCCTCAGCTTTCTTCTGAAGGACCGTATTACAACAGTTTTCCATGAAGACAAAAATTTTCTAAAAACTGTCACCTCAAGATTAGTTAAAACACAGTGAGAACGGCTACAGTGAGAAGTGATTCAAAGGTAGGTAAAGACTAAAAAGAAATGAATGTGATTTAACTAACACACTAAAATGGAGACTGTGATTTAACTAACAGAACAATGAAAGGAAGCTCTGATGAATGAAATTAAAATAACAAGACTTAACACTTTTTGAATATATGCACTGTTGCTCTTTAACGATCAGCTTGCTAAAGTGGAAGAGCTTAAAGGAGGCTGAAGATCTCACAACGCCTGGTTCATAACAGAGCAGAACTTCATGAGAAAAAGCTTCTTAATCTGTCACAAGTCTCTGATTCAAGCTGGAATGTGCTCCTAAATAAGGCTTTGCTTAATGCACAGGTACCAAACACTCCTTTGTGTTTGTTAATGTCCTTCTGCTTTTTTTTTTCCCCTTTTCTTTATGTTTATAGGAAGCAGACGTAAAGAAAGTAGCTCAGTTAGCTAACATGCATGGAAACACCCCTGAATCCCAGCCCTTCGGGCACCACCGCTCGCTGGAGCTCCATTGCCTTCAAAGCCAGTTTGCCCCAGCTAAAAGGCTGTTCAGAACAGCGTGGAAGATGAAAGCATCAGGAGAGGCAACGACCACATAAGCCCAAAACAAAACAAAAAACCCCTCAGGTTTAGGAAGCCCATTTTGGATGTCCCACCTTGTACAGCAGCATAATCCTGTGTAAGGGTTGCCAAGAACTGAAACCTCCATGCGTAAGAGAACGCAGGGCTGCGAGCAACATCGCCGCCGCTGGGAACGCTGCTGGGGAGCAGGAAGGAGAAGGCTGGGCAACGAAAGCTGTCTGCATCCACTCACCTCCTGGGCTTGCTGGCCAGAAAAGGGAGAGCACCCTTGAAGTACAGCACAGCTCGTGGCTGCTCAGCTGCCTGGGACGCTACTAAATACAATAGTACTGACGCGATCCACACAAATATCTGAATCCAGCCCTCGGCAGCAACAAGTAATGAGACCACGTCAGTGTAAGGCACTAAGGGATCTGAAATACCTTCTCAACTGTTAAGATCTGCTTCAGAAGCACAGGACTCGATTCAAAGCAATGGGTTGTTTTGCTTTCTTTATCCTAGTGCTGACTACAAATGCCTTTGCAATTTTCTATGAAAAAACCCCGCCACAAATGAAATCTATGCTTACCTCAGTTTGGGAGGCAAAGAAAAAAACCCCCACAACATAGTACCAATATAGAGCTGTCAAAACAAAGTTTTTCTACTGTTTCTATGATTAAATTTCCTTTCTTTCTGACATTCAGGGCTTTAAAATGAGAAGCAAAAAGAATTATTATTAGTCTTACAATTCAAGATACGCAGGACTGTACGGAGCATAACACCATTATTAAGATTTTAGCGTTAACAAGACCGAAGAGTATATGGGAAAGGAAGTCAAGTAAGAGCAAAATTGGAAAGATTACAGAGGAGGAGGTAACAAGCTCTACTTGTAAGAAGCAGAGTAGAAACGAATTCATAACTAATGGGAGGGACGCAAGAACTGTGGCAGACAAAATATGAGACATCGTTCTGTGAATACTGGTAGTCCAAACAGACGCGTAGGCCTGAATACCTCACAAGAAACAAAGAGAGCTGAAGGCAAGGCAGACAGGAAAAGACCGGGAGAAAATGGAACAAATTCCCTCATCAATGAAATATTGTCCAGGTGGGTGAGCTCTGAACTATAATGAAGTATTTTCAAATGTAGCCAAAATCAAAGACACTGTTATTTCATCTTTGCCCTGAACCACCAGTTGTGCAAAAGAAATGTTGCGGGTCATTAGTCTCCAACACAAACTAGAACACTTATGTTTAAATGTAATAAAGTCTTCATTAAATAATTCCATTATGTGTGTTTTCCACCGACTGTACACATACCACGAATTACTGATAGCAAGCCCTAGGCAAAGGCAAAAGGAAAAACAAGAGTTGAAGTGAAAGCTTCATTTTTTTTTTTCTTAGGGTGAAGCAGGCTGAACACACACGAGATTGATTCTGGTATGTTTACTCACAAGAATAGCATCATCATTGCATGAATAGGCTTGCTGATTTCAATGAAAACTCAGAGTAATGCATTATTCAGGTCAGCTAATGGAATCAGAGTCTGATGTAATTTGAATTAAGAATTAGTAAGGTGAGCACGTAAGAAACAGAAAAGCAAGAAACAATCCGAAGCGCAAAACGCAATTCGATCTCTATCATCAGAAGCTCCAAGTTTCAGATCTGGGCCGTCTCCCAGCAAAGCGTGGGAATGCTCCTTTGCATTGTTTATTCTTGCCCGGCTACTACTCAGCCACCATGTCATCAAACTCTGCCCCTTGAAAGCAACCACACCGTTCAGTCCAAATCTGCTTCATAAACTTATCAAGCTCCATTTTAAAAGTCATGCATTATTTTGCCTCCATTATTTCTACTAGAAGGTTTGAGAACCTTACCACTTAGAGTGGCTAATAACCTTCTTCTAATCTCCACTCTAAATTTATTCATAGCCAGTTAAGCCTCATTCATTCTCATGCTAGTGTTGTCCTTTACCTTACATGCTCGTTTTCCTCTTGGGTATTTAACCATGCTGAATTTATAGCTAACATTCAGCATACAAAACTTCATTTAGCTCGACTAAATACACCCAAACATTTAATCTCTTCTGTGATGAATTTTGCATACACCCAAATGACTACATCTGTTGCAATTTGATTTCACTTTTGGGGTACAAGTGGGTGCTTTTCACTGTTAACTTGAGGAGATAAAGTCAGAGCTTCCTACAGTGATAACGACACATCCTGCCTCTGTTGAAATTGTCCTGGCTGGTGTATTTGAGACTTATCTTTATGTGGGACTCCAAAGTTTGTATTTAAATCTGAAAATGTGCAAAACAAATTTTAAAATAATACAATTGCAGAAAGAGTCATCTATGTTCCTGCCAATTCAGAAACACCAAATGCTCTATTCTTCTTGTGTATATAAATAGCATTTATGCCTTGTGGAAAGAAAAGATTTTTTGAAGGTTAGGAAATGAACCCTCAGTTTTGGAAAATAAAGACATTGGCTCCAACCTCAGAGTCCTGACATATCACCTGGTCTTTTGACACCGCAGTTCCTCATCTACTAGGACAATGATATTCTTGTGCTTAGCAGACACGCAGACTGCAAGGTGGGAAGACGGTACCATTTTGAGGGTGCCCAAGTACGACACGGGGGTGCAACAACAATAACGTTGCACAGGATGAGCACAAGATGAGACGATTCCAAGTTAAGCTGCTTTAAATAGAGCATTCAGAAATGCCTGCGACCAAGTCCCAGCGGCTTCACATCACAGACCTGCAAATTTCTGTTACGACTTAACGTGCAGGTGAGTGTAGGCAGCAACATGCCAGCAAACACAGAGCAGGACTCCACGTCAAGCTTTCTCACCCCCAGAACCAGTGGTGCACATCAAGGTAACGGACAGGGATCCCAGCACCACCCCCTCCCAGGGAGCACCCACCATGCGGTACCACGTGCTGCACCACGCGTGCCGGCAGCCAGAGTTGCCAGAGGAATTCCCAGGAGGCAGTGAAGCATGGCCGCAGGCTCTTGTCTGCGCCACCTCCAAAAGCCGTAACTTAAAATCACTGTCACCTCTCGTTCACAGTGTCACATCGTACTGCTCCAGGCCACTCACAACCTCGAACTGCTCCTTCAGTGACACCTAGCTCTTCAACTATCACCACTCCCAAGCATATGGAAATTCATGTACTTTCAGCCTTTTCAAGCCCCCTTCTGATAGCTTATGTTTCATTTCTTTCTCCCTATCTACTCTACCACGCTACCATGCAACTTGGATTGGTTCACTGAACGCTGACATGGCAGACGCTGCTGTAGGCAACAAGAAATTCATGAGGCCAGTAACGCAAGTTGAGACTAAACACACCAAAAAATCGTATGCAGTGTAACATTTTAGTTATATACAGGTGCCTTGGAAATGTTGGCCAAAACAATTTTTTTTTTTTTTTAAAATAAAGTTGCCTTCTCTAAAACCGAGTTTGGATATATGTGGGTAACAACCTGACAAAATACCATTTTGAAAAAAAAACAGAACAAAAATGTTTATGGAAGTGGTATGTACTTTTTTGTTTCAAAACAATTTGTTTTAAAATTAATTAAAAAAACCCCCAAACTCATTTTTTAGACATTTCTAAGATCTTGGAAAAAGTCTTCATTTGGAAAATTCAGAACTGTTCGGAACTGTTTCAGTTCAGGGCAATGCATTCCTTTAATGCTCAATATTTTTCATGGGATACACAACCCAATCCGCTTTCCTCTATCATCAGAAGATATTAATGTGTTGCAGGACTTCAGGTTTAAGTCATGCACTGTGTGGAATATGATCCCCTCTGTTTGCTAACATGGACGGTTAGTAAATAAAAATAGAAGCAGCGAGGATTTTACTCTGGCCCACAGACAACGGTAAAGTTTAAGGAAGCATGAAGGTCACAGGATGAAGAAAGAAAACCAAACTACAGTGAGAACTGCTGCACACTGAGAGCTAATTTGCAGAAACGGGCTAGACAAAAACAGATGGGATGTGGGAAAGCGGGAGAGTGGTGACTAATGACACCTGACTGCCAGATGACCCTGGAGGTTTCGGGGCTGGCACCGCACCCGAAACAGTGCCAGCAGCCGCCTGGAACTGCCCTCTCCCCTCTCGCATTTCATTAAGCAGACTCACCTTGGTCTTCCGCATCGCCCCGGAGCACGCACAGAGATTACACGGCACCCCCGGGACGCGGAGTCTTTCAGCTACGCTGCCCCTTCTAGCCCATTTACGGAGGGGCTGTTTCAGTGACTGCTGCTCACGGCTGCAGGTGCGCTCACTGCTGGGCCCCAGGGGAACTGGCTTTCAGTAGATTTGCTCTGTCACATACCCTGTTCTGCTGTTTCTGTAATACTTCACTTTGTGGTGGAAGGAATGTACCCACACAATACCAGGATGTAAGGTGCTCTCTTCAGGGCTCTTTCATGGTTTGAGAAATACCTCAGCAAGGTTTCATAAACGGGTATCAAGTCACGCTAGGAGAGAGAGACCACAGGCTTCAGTCCACTGCCACTCCTGGCTCCTGCTTGGACAGAGCAGCAGTTCTACGTGAAGAGTGGACAGTTTTGTTTTTTAAGATACACCTGGACTTGGGACATGGTCCGTGAGTCTTCTGCTATAAGACATCTGCTAAGTTTGATCTCATACTCATGGACCACAGCCCTCACCTGGAACCTTTCTGCCAAACATCCCCCTTCCCTTTCAACAGGCCAGTTCTTTTTCCTGGTACAAAAGGCACGATTTCTGCACGAGCACTGGATTACACAGGAGAACTTGGAGCTGTAGCTGACTGTGAAAGCTAAGCTCCGTTCAAATATGGGCACATCCTTTAGAGCCGCAGGACCTTTTGCAAATGGCCTTGCAGAGTCTCCTGAAGGCTCTGACGTGGTTTTAGGAGCAGGTTTCTGTGGGGCACGTGCACACCGGGGCGCTCTGCAAAAACAGGGGGACACCTAACTTTAAACGTCAATGCCTTGGCCATCCATTTCTTGTAGTTATCCAAGTAGGATAAGTTACATTCTAAAATACAATGTTGAAAGAACGGCACTCACTAGGGGAAAAAGCATTTTAATTTATGGGTTTATATATAGAGAAATCCAGCTTTTGTTTCTGAACTCCAATAACTTAACAATAGCCAAATATATATATTTCTTTAATAATAATACAAAAAATGCTTTGGGCTGAGACATTTTATGCCAAGTCACAGTCCAGAGCAGAATTTTATGGTTGAGTTATAAACCTGAAAAATACAGGCTTATAGTGGAAATCCTGACAGACCCTAGTAAGTGCTCCTATAATATCTTGAATTTGATTTAGGAGTGGTTTTCAATAATGCTTTCCCAAGCCAGTCTGTTGGGGACTGCTAGGAAAAATCTAATGTGGTGCGTCCCCCCCCGCTCCCCCCCAGTGCAGCCCAGCATAGTCGATGAGCACGCGAGAATGCTGGTATGTTCGGGCAGAGCCTTCGGGGCTTAGGGAGCCTGCGGCTGTCAGGGCCCCAATATCAGAGACACTATAAACGTCAGCGCTAAGTGCACCTTACATTTAACAAAACAATAAATTGTCTATCTCTGTGCAATAAATTGCTCACTTCTGTGATTTTGCAAAGGCTGATGTGATTTGTAAATGGCTGAAAAATCTGTCTCTGCTATTTTTCTAGCAAACACAAACCATGGAACTGTTTTTGGGAACACTGGATTTCTGGGGGGAAGGGAAGAGGAAGTTCAGATAATCCAGAAGGAGTCAGATTAAGACTGGAGAAAGAATGATTACTACCCACTATAAACCTCTCCCGGTCACTGACAAGCTGAAAGCAAGTTAAAATCCCTGCTGCCAGGCCCTTGCGCGGTGCAGAAGGGTCAGCTCGCTAACACAGTGTGTACCGTACTGCGCAGAAAAGAAATCCAACCGCTCTTGTGTTAGTGGTTCCGACCTTAGCTCAGTCCTCCAGTAACTGCTTTGTCCCAGATTCCCTGTGTGTCCCTGCTGTCACCCGCAGCCTTCACATTTATCCCCCTGTAAATTAAGCTGTCAGAAAGCTACAAGGTTAGCCTACGCTTGTCTTCTAGGCAGCGTAGTCAGAGGAGAGGTAGTCACCTTCAAAGGTTGAGTCATTCCACTCAGCTCTAGAGTTAATGACCAAATATATATATACACACACACACTGATCCATAAACAACTCAAATACTGAAGTTATTATAGCATGCAGAAGAGCCTTAGAGAATCAGAGGTCAGAGCACAAAGCTGGAAGAAAAATATCTCTTATAATTTTTATATAAAGCCGATCTTACATTCTTGTTCCCGTGGTTCTGATGCAATCTCCCAGATTCAAATATCCCTCCCCCACAAACTAGAACAGCACATGGGGTTCATGCAGTCATCAGTTAGCCGGTATTAGAACCCTCAAAACCAAATGCCTTATTATGAGAGAAATGAGGGAACTGAGGTCCTCTCCAAACCCTGTAATGAGACGCAAGACCATAAAACCTCAGGTGGGGACAGGCAGGATGCTCCTGTGCTCTTCAGAGCACCCATCGGGTACCAGCTAGAGGGAGCCAAGCAGCCAGAGAATGAGAACGAAGGAGAAATGATAACAGTGAAGAAAGAGCAATAGGCAACAGAGGTTGACACAAAACACTGTAAAAGAAGGGGAAAGACAGAAGTAAAGAAAGCAACGGACAAAATTACAAATAAAGAGAGAGCGCGTATTTGCTGAGCGGACAGTCAGTCTGAGATGAAAGGAGAAAGAAAAAAATGAAAGAAAGGAAAAAAAGTTGTTCAACATTTAAGTTGGTGAATTTTATCATGCGTTCCTTCATTTTCTTGCTTTTCACAACACAATTCACTTGTGGACAACTGGGTTTAGTAGAAAAGATAGAGAAGTTACTAAATCAGTTCAATATTCCAGATGAAATGACTGGTGAAGAAAGGGGGGAAACTGCTTGAAAGTCTCCATAAATAGGTACATAACTATGCACGAAAATGTGGAATACTGTGCCTGCCAAGGAACCATGCAAAGCACAGGTACACTGGAATTATTGTTAATAGGATCCAATTCCCTGATTTATTTGGAGAATTATTTCCAGCCACAGCAACCAACAGCCAAAGGAAGAGTCGCCAGGCTCTGATCCTATGTCTCAGCGTACTAGCAATGGCTGCACAAAACGTGCCCACATTCATCTGAGCACGGCAGATCAGACACAATGACCAAAGTCCTAACATTTATTCCCTGCCCTGCCTTGGATAGAAAAAAAAAAATCTTAATATCTGAGAGGATCAAAAGAAACTTCTTCAGTGTCTCACAAAAGCCCAAGGCAGCCCAGTTAACCACAGCAACAAAGAAATCTGTCCCCGTCCACCACTTAAAAGTTAAAAGCCAGGATGCAGAATTTTGCAAGATCCACCTGAATTTTGTTGTAAGGTGCTTCTCAGGTTTGTATGAACCTTTGTAATCCCAGTTGTAACGCCCAAAAAAGTCCCTGGGTAAGGCAAGGTGGGGTAATTCCTCCCTGTGACTTGATGGCGTGCTCTCTTTCAGTGAGAGCTCTCCAGCGACACCAGAAAAAGGGCCCTTCATTTCAATCTGCCACCTGTGGATATCCAAGCTTTCCAGGAGAGTGAGAAAAATAGTCGTGATGAATAGGAATAAGAAAAGAAAACTACACAGAGGGATTCAGGAGAGTGAAATGATACTTTCCCTACCTATTTTGATCCTCCATGCAATTAAAGCCTTGTTTCAATATGGCTTTAATTTCATAGTCCCTGGTTTAGATCCTACTCTTCTATATACTGCGCTCCCTAATAGAGCAGCCCCATTAGTAAACTACATTTATGCTAATGTACTTGCTTGCAGTGATAATTATCACAGCCTTAGCCCTGGTCCTCGCCAGCGTGAGCGCGTCAGGAGGGGTTGGTATAGCATTGTAACTCCACAATTAGCCTTGTCATGGCAAGGAGCTCTGGGAATAGAGACATCTTGAAGCTTAAAATGTGGACAGCTGATAGATGACTGTCATTAAGCTCCTTTGTTCACCCCATGATGGAAGAGTCACTGAGCTGTAGGGTAGGCTTCTTTAATGAAAAAGAAAGACCTTGAACCACAGCACTATCCTCCACCTCTTCCCAACCTGTCTGCTCACCCGTTTCCTCCCACTTTACACAGCTTCTCTCTCAGCCCATCTGCAGCAGAATAACAAACGCTGTCTCTAACAAGTCATTCCTAATTCATCAAGTCTTGATGGAGGAAAAAGGCTCCTCACCTCACAGTACAGCCAAGGGGACCTCGCTCGCCTCCGGCCCTCCCTGCTCAGAGCCTCCCTCCCTCCATACCTGAGGAGCGCAGGCTGAGACCCATTTAATTTAGGATGTGAGGTGAGCGCAGCGCTATACCAGCTTCTGGGTCAACTTCTCAGTTGCATAAATCAACACAGGTCCTTTGAATTTCACATAGTCTGTGCACTTACATCCAGTTGAGAAGCACTGCCCTGGGCAGTAATAGAATACGCCTTTCTAAAAAGCCTGGCATGGAGCGAGGCTTCAGGAGCAGGCAGCAGACAGGCCCTCCTTTTTGCCGAGAGAACTGCAGAAGGGCACTGAGCCCCGTAACGTGAACCAGCTAAAAGGGAAAGATAACAGAAAGAAGAGGTAAGGAGGCTTTGCAAGCGCCTTTGGCTTGATTGCTCCCGGAGACTCCCAGCTGCAGATCTGCACTGCTGGCAGAGAATCCTCGGAGAGAGCAAGGACTGCAAGTGTGCTGGAATAATACTCAACAGGCTTCAAGATGTGCATCTGCTTCATTAAAATTCGATCCCCAAGTTCCTCTCTCTTTTTCTTTCCTAGAGTGTTTTCAAACGTTGTTTTCCTGCGTACCTGGATAACTGATGCTGTGCTGGGCTTTAGTGGAGGTAATTTGAGAATTCTTTTATATTGAAAAAGTATAAAAAGTAATCCCCTGAAGTACTTGATTTTCCTTCCGTGACATTCCACATCAACCTACTTCTGCTTTACCTCGTTAGTATTCCGAGGGGTTGTGAATGAATTATTATAGCTCAGAATGCAAACCCCAGGCCTGGCGGCCCCTGGGGGACAGGGGGCAGAACAGAACGGGGTGCTGGCTAAGAGCCAGGAGAGCTGAGCTCTCCTCCACAGGCTGGGCGATCCAGGAGAGCTGCTGTCTTTTAGGAAGATTGCTTCTTTCTCACTCTTCCTTTGCCTCGTCTTCTCTGGGGTAAGAAAAGTTCCTCTGCACTCGAACACTGCTCATCCGAACAGCTGCAGGTGTAACACAGATCAACAGCAGCAGAATGAAACCATAACTGTACCAGAAAAAACAGTAAAACAGTAGCTGGGGCTGCCTGGGTTGAACTGCTGCATTGAATTTAGCAAGTGCTGCATGCAAAGTTACAGAAGCAAAAATGCATTTCTATATGCCCTTGAGAGAGACAGAGCCTATCACAGCACAAATAATTCCAACAGGACTCAGGCTAATTTTTCCACGAGAGTAACAGTGAGAGGATACAGCCTCAAATACCGGTGCCTTATAGTTACCCTCAGCTAGTGGCAGAGTCTATCCGACTTTCTGCCTACAAACCCCAAGATGCTTCTTCTCTTCTTGAATGCATTTCCCCAAGAATGTCCTCACCCCCACACCTCCAAGTTGCCAAGGAGGGTGTTTGGGCAGCCCTTGGTGAGAGAAATTGTATCAAACACATTGAAATATCAATGCACACAGTACCTTTTTTTTGGTTTGGGTTTTTTTTGTTTGTTAAATGTTCCTGATGTACATGTATCTGTCATGCACTGGCTGACAAGGATGTAATTCACCTACTGAGAATTCACGTTTAGGCCTGTGCTAACCTTACAAAATTTCATTCTCAATCCGTTTCTCAAGTAGCCAACACTATGGACATTCATGAAGTATTATTCCATCCTTCCATACCCTAAGGCCACCAAGGCTGTCACTCTCGCTTCCACTCTAGGAAGTATCTTGACACATGAGCATAGTTTACTGCTTTACTGGACATCAAACTCCACATAAAATTGCTGAGCTGAACTCAGAGCTAAAAGGTTAAACATTCAGTCCCCGAGTCAGACACTACACATAGAAGTGAGACACAAGGAGATGCCTTATGTATCTGCAAAGCAGAAGGGAAAAGCCCCCTTAGACACAGCTGCTAACACCATGTTTTATGCAGAACACTGGGGGGCTACTCTATTTTTATAACTTTCATCCATAAAATAAGAAGATAAAGCTCTGGAAAGAGAACACAATTACCCTACAATGATATAACACTCAGAATAGATTCAACACAATCTGTATAAGCAAAAAGAAAAAAGCATCCAGCCTTTTTTTCAATTGGCAGTAGATAATACTTTTAATAACTGCCCTATTGTCAACCTTCAGAAATTATCTCCAGAGCCATATGCAGGTTGGCAGCCAGGCATAGCGCCTAACTAGTTTTTGCATCCAGTTGTACAGAAGTGGAGACATATGGAAATGAACAGCCTGGCAGCACAAGTGAAGTCTGAAGCAATGACTTCGATAAATAAATGCCTGCACGTTGGCAGATGGAGAAAAGCGCAGTAGGGAGGAACTGTATTGCAGCAGCAACTTGATTTTAAAAGATTCGTAAAAATCAGCCTGAACTTCCGAATCAAGGCATTTCTTGTTGGGGAAAATTCTCCCCATAAAAAGAGGGAAGATATGGGTAGAAAGATGTATCTAACAAAAGATACCAGAAGCTGCTTCAGTTCAGGGAGCAGAGAATAGGACTGGGTGGTCACTGATCATTTTTGCCTCTTATTACATTGCTAATTACATTTTTAGTAGCTCTCAGAAAGACACAACTGATCATTCCCAAAAGTCTAGAGAAGCAGGATGTGGAGAGGCATCCCCGAGCCATACGGCAGAGCCAGCAATGTAAGCACAGTGGATACAGGTACGTGGGATACACAGACCTCTCCCGCAGTGAACGGAAACTAGTGCCTGATGCAAGAGCCACCTTCTGCACTCATTCCTCTGGAGAGCATGGTATTTGTAAGCAAATTGAATCTTTCCTATTTGCAGGCTGTAGACTGATTCCTAGTCACTGTTTAATGTGACAGATGAGCGGAAAACAAGTATTACTACTCCCCTGCTGCTAGCAGGAGACTAGCACGTTCATTCCACTTTTTGGGATAGGGGATCTCCTTGTCTGGTGATCTCAAAGATTATTCTTCCTATCAGTTCTGAAACATTTTCCTGTGTACGTCCTCTAACCCCAATCAACATTACAGTCTGAAAGATGGCAAGGGAAAAAGCATTCCTGTATGCCATCAGCAAGCGCAATGCAGAAAATTCTGTGCAGCATTTGCCTTACTCTTACACGTTATGCGGTGTGGACAGCCTCATACGTCCCTACGTCCCCAACCTGACGGGGAAGATTTTCAACACACAACTGTCATTCAAGTTCTCCAAAGACAAGAAAAAGAATAAAGAGTTAAAGGTACGTTTTAATTGTTTGGAGTCTACTTCCACAGTCGGATTGCACCATAGCGGCATCAGTACCTCTGGTGACCTTCTCAGCTCTAACAACCCATCCATCCCCTCCCAAATGCCACTGACACGCATGCAAAAGCAGCAAAATGCAGAACTCCCTGTCAGACGCGTACTGATTCTCTCCATGCCCAGTACCAACCACTGCAGGAAAAGTAAGAGAAGGGAAAGAGACACATGAAGAAACCTTGAGAAAATAATCCAAACTGCGATGGCCCAGAGATAACTGGTCAGCCACATGTACCAATAACTGCACTTTTTCAAGAAAACAGTCACTTCCTGCTGTCCCCAAGCTGTAGCCGAGTGGACGAGCTTCATGCTGTAACATGAGGCCAAAGCAAAATTAACCTTAAGATTATTATGATGTAGAAGATGATGAATTTAATTAAACTTTAATAAACTAACTAAGCTTCACTAAACGTCCCCTCAATAATAAGCCACCTTTTGTTACAAAGAAACTCCCTTTCTCTTCCTGACACTTCATCAGTTAATATTAGGCCTATGATCTCACTGCTTTGCACTGCTTGGTTACCCACCACCTCAGAACTCCAGTATCTGTCCTACCTCATCTTCTCCTCCCACATCACACGGTGATCAAGAAAACCAGCAGGCGATGATTTTCAAACGACTGTACCTAAATCCAATCCCCACGTTATGCTGAAACCATTTACAATGGAAATCAGTTTAGAACCTGTTTCACTTTGATAGGAATCACCATGGGAAAACCATGACCTGCCTTCCACGGACCCTCCCACAGCTCTGTCAGCCTCTGGCATGGATCGAGCTGTTTGCTCCACTCAATCAGCTGCCCACACGAAGCCCATAGCAAAGCAAGTACTCCATGGCCATTAGCAAGTACATTAGCGCAATGAGTCAATGGCCACATGCATTTACAAACTGAAAATAAAGGTGGATTATCTTTTCACGTATGCCACTGTGTAAATGTTTTGTAATAAATAATAACAGCCACTATCAATCAAGAGAGTGAAGAACAGATGGGAAGGAGGTTGTGTTGAGAGAAAAGACTCAAACAGGAATATGTATTTTCTCCCCCACCTTCTTTGGTCTGATAACAGCCCTAAATAAACCCTTGCAGATCTCCAGATACAGTCAATCCCCGTCAGCGTGTTCCAATATTCCGTGCAGCTCTGGCTGCTTTACCACCACAGTGCAGCACAATCACCCACATCAGAAGGTGGGTTTGGGATTGCCCCCACCCCTTCCATGGATCAACCCCTCGACCCAGCATTATGGTCACGGCATCTACTGTCACCTTCAGGCAGGTTTGACAACAGGTCTGGATCCTGGTGAGAAAACAGTCCCTGTTAACGATGAACCTCAAACTCCTCCTCTCCTTGAAGAAAATCTCAGGGCTAACTGAATTTCTCTTTTTTTTTTTTTACTTTTGTAAGACAGTATTTTGTGTTTAAGATTTTAAAAGAAGTGGATGTTTACACAATGGCTGCTTTTTGGTCCAGTAAAACAATTGCTGAATCTCCAGGTTTCTCTCCAGTGCTAGAAGTTTAACATCACAATTTGAATTCAGATTTCATAATACAAGTTGTAACAAATTCACTTAAGGCTGCAGATTAAAAATAAGAGGGCAGTCTGTGGCACACGTTTGAATGTAACAAGCATCTAAATAATCTGAAACTTTAAATAACTTCTAAATAACTCTAAATAAAAAGTGGGTTCCAGATTCTCATTTCTGGTAACATCTTCGTACACAACTTTAGTTGCAAGAGCCTTTAAAATGGATATAAACTATGACCCCCTACGCTCCCAGATCTTGTTACTCTGTGCAACTGATTATCAATAACTCAGACTTAGCACAACACTGTATACCTAAACATGCCTAAAACATACATAAAACATTTTGCAAGGATTACATTAGGGCTGCAGACCTATACTCCGTGCCTCCTCAGCTGAAGTATACGCTGTGTCTGAACGATAATGGTTTCACCCTTGCACCTCAGAGCCCACAGGAAGGCAGAGAGCATTACACCATGGCAAGCAAAGAGGGATCCAGCCCTTGCGATTTCCCGTTCTGCAGAGACGAGCAACATTACCCTCCAGCCTCAGCTGCTGTGACTGGTCTTAAGAACAGCAGAACCATGGTGGTTCCCAAAGGAGTGACATAAAGTGAATATTTATCTTCTTGGCGGTGTGGGGGCAGACAATGAATGGCATATCAGAATTTAACTGGCAACGTAGATTCAGAAAGGTTGAAAACTACAATCAGGTGAAGTCAGTATCTATAAATAGTGAACAGTAGAAGAGGCTGAAAAATCATTCTGTGCTCAGCCCCAGATGTCACACAGGGGGCTTCTTCCCCTACCTTTTTTTCTTTTTCCCCCCCGAAAGACGCCCCATTAACACTGAGTTGGAAAGACAGTCAAGAAAAACACTTTGGTTTACACAGTAACAAGTAATCTGTAATACTGTAAGCAGCCACAATAGCATGTACTTCAAGAACTACCCGACCTTCTTGAAAACAAAAACACACCCAAAAAAAAAAATTACAAAAACAACCAAAAAAACCCAAACAACAATTTTTTTGGTATCTTCTTTTTTTACATGGCATGTTTTTCAGTCAGTTATGAAAATGACAAAAAAAAGAACAGCATGAACCACATACCTTAGCTATTTGGACACACCAGTTTAGCAGAAGCTGGGAGCCAATATTATCCTTATGTTCATGAACATAATCCAACAGGCAGCCGTGAGGCATCAGCTGAGTGACTAGCTGAATGGTCGGGCTCAAGCAGACACCCAGGAGTCTCACCAGGTGCGGGTGGTCCATGCTGGCCATGATAAGGGCTTCCTGTAACAACAAACGTGACCCAGTTACTCCAGTGTGCTTAAAGACTCTATGCAGAGAAGATTTCCCATTTCCCATAGAGCATCTAAAGGGGATCAATGTCCCCTAAGTACCATGAATTCCCAGGTTGTCTATCCAGTGCTCGGCAAAACCCAGACCGATATAATGTACGCTTGATGTAAGGATCCCCAAGCAACACGTCAGCCTGTCTGAACAGATCCAGGGAAGGCTCAGATCAGAAATTCTGAACGGCCCAATATTTCCTGTCCTGTTACAGCCACAGAAGCAGATGTAAGTGTGACACACTTGACTTTGCTTAAAGGTCTCATTGGTCTTGCTTTACTCCCCTTAATTTTGTTTCTTGAGTGTATTTTCCCAATTTGTGGCCAATCCATTGGACATCCGCTTTTTTTTCAATGCAAGCAAACTATGCCACTTGTGTATAGTCTGATGGCCAGTTAGGTCTTATTTGGCAAGATATTTGATTAAGCTGTTTAAAGCTTATTTGTTTAAAGCTGATTAAAATGCCTTACTGGATCAGAGATTTTATGCTTAGTATTTTACAGGCTTAAGCATGTAACATTTATATGTCAATTGAAGCTTTCCCAAAGTTCAACCCGCAAAGGGTTAAGAAACAGGTTTACTGAGGGCTTTTCAAATGTGTCTGGTGCTCCTAAGTCCTACTGAAAATCAGGAGATTTCTTAAACCGTTAGGATATGACCACGCTACCGCCTCTATGACTGCTGTACAGCCACAGCCCAAAGTAGCGGTCGTGACAGCGAGTGGCTGCAGCACCAGTCCCGCCTGTCTCCCGCAGCTGCCACAAGCAGACCACTACACAAAGCAGCACTTTTCCGAACCTGAGCCTCTTAGCTCCACTTCTGATTCTTCCAAAGTCCTCTACCAATAGATCATGGGTGAGTTATTTTGGTTTTTCCATGGCTCAGCTTCCCACACAACAAACCGGAGATGATATTCCTTTCTTTCTTCCATATTTATCTTTTTTGGACAACAAGCTTTCAGAGGTTTTCAGCCGGCTAGCTGGGTTGTCCCGTACCAAGGACCAGAAGGCCCTATTCTTGGCTACACTAGTCAGCCCTAAAGTTTGTACCACTGACAAACAGCATTGAAGCTCTGTATTAAAAAAACTACCTATCTGTTCCTAGAGGTAATGCTGCCATCACAAGCAACTGGCATTCAAAAGGCAGGGAGAAAGCTTTTCTCTCTCATTCACTGAGATGAGTCCTCCATTTCAAGACCACTTCATCATGGCAATGGAACAATGAAGACTGAGACGAAACTGTGGCTTTGTAAAGCTATTTTAGTTCTCTTTATTTCTCAAAAAACCTATATGACATCTTTCTGACAACTTAAAGAATAACAGCTGTAATAGTGTCAAAGAAAGAAAGATAGAAAAAAAGGACGAGAAGTTGGCATCAGAGGAACACAGCTAGGCCCCCCCAATTCACAAACGTGGGGGTTTTTTCTTTCCCTATATTAAGGCAAAAAAAAGTCCTGGCAAGTAGGCTGAGTTTGTATTAAAGGAAATTGCTCATCACAGTACAAAGAATATTTGAAACCAAATTGCAGAGTATTTGCATAATAGTTCTCTCTCTTTCTTTCCCTCTCTTTTTTTGTTAAAATGAAAAGATGAACAAGACACTAATTGTAGGGTTTTTTCCCCCCCTATAAGAAAGGAGCAGATGGCCTCCATTGGGGGGGAGCATCTCCTTCCTTTTTCTTCCTAAATGTATGTGAAGATATAAAATAAATAAATGAATAAATAGGGGCTATTTGATGGGATGCCTGGAGGAGGAGCTCTGAGGAAGATTCCAATGTAACAAATTAGAAAAGGGATCTTAATTTAAGTAGTTTTGTTCACATTCAAATTAATATGGTTTTTGCTCACTCAACACGTATAGATGGGGTCTCCTTGAAACAATTTTAGCCTCTCTTCTGCTCTCACTAGAAACTGTCACTGAAGGCCACCAGAATAAATACCTGTTGACAGGTGCATTATCCAGTTCCAGCACACAAATTACTTGGCCTCATTTTTTCTTCTTACCCCATTCATTTTCTCCTGCACGTGCACAAGGGGATAGGACTTGTTGCCCTCTCCCTCCCTGAGTAAAGGTAAGAGTTTCTCCAGGAGCTTGGAGCAGGAGTACTTTTCTTTATAATGAGGACTGATTAGAACATAGAAAACACATTCTTTTTGCTCACCAAGGGACTAGATGGAAAGCTTTGAAGCACGTGCTCCATTAGTCTCCAGCTACTTGCCACTTACAAGTCTATCTAAGTCCAGAGGAAAGACACTTCTGTACAGTAAGAAAAGCAAGCAGTGCCATTTGTCTCGTTCTGATGTTTACGGGAAAGCACATATTCTTCCAGTAGTTTTGGGCAACGGTTCCAGAAAAAAATAAAAATGTTGTTAATAAAATACTATGGACTGCTCTGTAACGAATTGAGACACATAACAGAGAGCAGGGAAACCTTCATTATAGATCTAAGTCACTAATGGATACTAACTGAGCACGAATCCTGGCTTCATGTAGTTATTCTCATTAGTAAAGGTATTGTTATTTTTATTGAACTATCATCTACAGGAGAACTAAATTCAGGGTTATGCCTATCCGGCACAGCAGAAACACAAAGTAAAAGAGATTGCAATTGTTCTGCTAGAGCCTAATTAGACAAAGCAGACAAACAACAACAACGGAAACATTATGACTTAGTAACATTTTAAAAATCTGTTCAGCAAATAAGGAATACGAGTCCCCATTTTAGAATCTGTTTGGACACGAAAGACCCTAGAGCTACAATCTCCATGGCACTTAGGCACTCTGCAGCCTGGTTCCCAATTAAGTTTTCTGTAACATTTCAACAGGTAAAGCACCTAAACTCCCTGGCTTGGCTGTGTGACACTGGCCTCTTTTAAAGCCGGCCTCTGCAATTTCCCGTATCTTACGTCTGCAGATCTCTATACTCATTTGGCACAATTACACGAATGATTTTAAAACTGTGCCTATTCTAATTTAATGGAGAGGAAACTGAGGTACAGAAAAGCACAACCCACTAGCCACAGTCATGCAGGAAGCCTAGAGCAGAAGTGGGAACTGAGCCCCGCACCGCTTTATCTTTCCCTCCTGAAAAAAAATCCTTTGAAGGTTGAAATAAAAAAGGGGAGGAGGGGAGAGAAATTAAGTTATGGTACTTTATCTTTCCCTCAGGAGACAGAGTCTTTGTAACATCACGTGCTCACACTACCATCTGAGAAACAACAGGAGCGGTGACAGTTTTGAAAGGCTCCTGTCAGACAACAGGCACCCTCCTTCACCTGTCTGCAGGAGCAAGAAGTATTATCCCAAGAGTAACCCCCCAGCCAACCCAAGTCTCTTCCTGCAGTTTGTTTAAGCTATTGTTGCCGCTCAGGTATTAATTATCCCAGCAGTGCGCGGCAGCCACATCCAGGACAGCTACAAGCCAGCCAGCTTAGACGCAGGTAGCAGTTGTAGAGCTCAGCTTGTCCTTACCTCTAAGATGTATTTTGCAGTCTACGGTGAGCCCTCACCAGCTGAGGCTACAAGATCTCAAATGAGTTACTTAAAACCAAGGCTGTGTATGTACATTCTATTCACTCGGTGCTTACAGTGATAATATGTCCGAGGGAAGGCTGGTAAAGAAAGATCTTGATGCAGAAGGCAGCTAATCCCACAGGCAGCTTGACAGGGCCATTGTTGTGTCCCCCCAGCCTCCTCACAGACAGAACAGCAAAAGTGACTTTAATTGAGCCTTCCATGTTCAACTCAGTAATGTACTTCTTAGATACGCTATTTCGTATAACGAAATCATGTCACGTTGATCTTTCCTCTCTTCCACCCCTTTTGAATATGGTTGAATTATTGCCACATTAAGCTCAACTCCTGTGATTTATATACACAACCCTATATTAAACAATTATATTAAACAATAACATTTTAATGCTTTACACTGATCTGTCACGTACATTTAGTAACACAATAGCATACCCAAGAAGAAGGGTGAGTTTGTAGGTCCCAGTGAGCCATCACCAGACCTACGAGTCCAGTTTCTGCCAGCGCAGCTGTGTCAATAGGGGCTGAGGAGCTGCAAGTGCTCCCCACAGCGAGAGGCCAGAGGAAGCCTCAGAACACCTCAGTGAGACTGCCGAAACATGCTTAGGCAGGTAGAGCTAATTTAAGTCACAAAAGCTGGCCATCTCTGCAATGATACAATGCATAGTTACATCCAGGCTGAAAGCACTTGTCAACACAGATGATGAAGGGAACCGGCCACTCATTCCTCACCAGTCACTTAAGTCGCCTTCATTGCTTAGATGGCTTTGAAAATGCCACCTAAAATAGTTTCCTGATCTATCCATACTCTTCAGTCATGTTTGAAATGCCTTTAATTTGACTGCTGTTTTTGAAAAGTAACTCAAAACCCAACTAAAGCAGGATTTTCGTTTCAGCCTTCCAGGATGAGGAAGAAAAAACAATTCTCAAGACTCTGAGAAGAAAGAGTTTCCACAGTGCTCCGAGTAACACCTACAGCACATTTTATAAGATGGTATTTAACTTCCCCATTTCCTACTTTGATGTGTTATTGCTAACAATTACAACTGACAACTGAACATAAACATTAGCCAGCACGATGGTCTCTGTAGAGCATCCTTTGACACAGGTTTTGTTTCTCTGACCATTTAGTTTGTAAAGCAGTGGACTCAGCAAGCTGCATGTGCCACTAGCAGTAAAACAATGCCATACTTATGCCCACGCTGAAAATTTATTCTCCACTGTCCTGGTTTCGGCTGGGATACAGTTAATTTTCAAAAGAAGCTGGGAGGGGGCACAGCCAGGACAACTGACCCAAACTAGCCAAAGGGATGTTCGATACCATATGGCTTCATGCTGAGTGTATAATTGGGGGGGTTGGCTGGGGGGGTGGGGATCGCTGCTTGGGAGTAGGCTGGGTATTGTGTTCTGGGTGGTGAGCAACTGCACTGTCTATCACTTGCTTTGCATATTATATTCCTTTATCGGTATTATTGTTGTTATTTTTCTCTTCCTTTGCTGTTCTATTAAACCGTCTTTATCCCAACCCATGAGTTTCACCCCTTTCTCCCGATTCTCCTCCCCATCCCACCGTGGGCAGTAGTGACCAGCGGCCAAGTGATACCGGCCAGCTGGGGCTAAACCACGACAGCCACCCAGAGCAGTCCAGGACACAACTCTCTTCCAGGACACATCCTCATTAATTAATACACCAGTTCAAGTACCCAGCCAAGCATCCCTGGCCAGACTCTTCCTGAGATGCTGGACACTGCATACAGGCCGTGAGATGCCCCGGGGTCCTGGAACCAGGAAGAGCTGACAATGAACCTTCACCCTGACAATCTGACCATCAGAATCGGCTGAGACCTTCCCTCAGCTGCTTATGAGGCTCTGAAACATGTTAAGAGGTTGTGTCATTAAGAGTCCTGTACCGCGTGGCGGATCCCGGCACCTTCTAATGCAGTGTTTGAGAACATCATCTTCTTGTTGCTGAAGACTTCACCTAACAAGAATATTAGCATTCGAAGCAATATTGATTATCTCCTTATATCAGATTTAAGTACCTGGTAGGAAGGAAAAGATGCTTCTTTTGAAGACTTGCTCTTTAACACAGGAGCTTCCTGGGCACCAATGGCCACACCACCCAGAGCCCTGGGGGAAGCTCGCTTTCAGGTAGCCAACGTCCCTTCCCAGTGCTCCACAGACACACACTGTCCCTCAGAGCCACTGCAGGAGAAACACGGTCCCTGTTCCAGAGAAGTATCACACATCTGCTGCCCCAATTCAGCAAGCCCAGGGTAAATTTTACTGCTCCAGTTAAGCCAGATGAACACATGTACCCGATAAAGAATTTGGTAAGCAGGGACAAAGTCTGAAAAAATCTTTGGTTTCCCAACCTTCTGCTTCTAACTGTTCTCACCATAAAATGCCCTCAAACAAAACAAAACAAAAGAAGCCAGAAAAGAACAATCCACCTGTTTTTTCTAATCATTGTCGAGTAAATAAATGTAGTTAAAAGCTGACTTCAGACCGTGCTGTGCGTTTTTCTGAATACACTGCTTTTTACATTCATTTTACAATGCTCCTAATGGCTAAGGCAAACACCTGTCTGAATGCACGGCTGACCTGCTTCAGGGCAGATCCAATTACAGTCCAACATATTTTCAATGCCTTTTGTTTGTCTGCTAGGTCTTACAAATGTTTCAGGTTATAGCCGACTTAGCCTATGCAGCCTGCACAATTACTTAAGCTGAGAGACAGCGCAACATACACTCAACAACGTACACACCCACATTTATCGTATGACAATGACACCCATTGTTGTATTTTCCCCGTACTTCCTATGCAAGATGCTGTTTTCAATTGCTTTACAGCATCGCCAGATTTTCGACCCTCAGGCTGCAATTTTTCCTCTGGAAAGCTCCCGTTGAAACATCTCAGCCATTTCTGAAAACGAAATGAGAGATGCAGCTATAGGGAGCACCAAGGGATTCGCAAGTCCCCCAGCGGGACAGCAGCAAACACAGGCCAGGCAGTAGCAGCATCAACTGCCACAGCTGTTTTTCCAGGAACTGTTTCACAGCCATTAGGAGCAGACATATTAAGGGGGCACTTTCAGGCAAAAGTCTTATTTGGGACTTGGCAACAGCTTCTATAACCAATTTTACTGCTGTGTAATACAGCGAACAACACTTAAATGCTGCAAGGGCAGACTAAAGCTTGAGGTCACTACTGCAGGACTGAGCTGCACACTTTAACTTGGCTCATGAGAGTATGGCAGCACATCCCATGTCCCATGATGAAACAGGTTTTTCTGTCACTGTACCCTCCTGAGAGACAGTGACAACACCTAGATTGTGTACTACAAATTCTCTCAATTTCTCACTGAAGAAGCAGGACTCAGGAGGAAATGAAGGAAGGTGTTTTTTTTTTTAAATAAATCTTTCTATACATTCACATCCGTACTCCAAGCATAAAGCAAGATGAGTACTTACAGTAGGTAGAGTTTCCTCACTGGTTGTTGCACAGAGGTGTGACAGTGCACGTTCAGCTCCAAATCCTACAGGCACACTCACACGACCAACCACTTTTTCTTTAGGGAAACACCGAGTTTAGCTGGCAAGGCAAGAAATGACTAGAGGTCTAAATCCAGGCCCTGTTACTGAGGAAGTCTAACAGGCTGTCAGTTAGAGTTTTGCAGTGTCCATCATCTCCTTGAAACTCCTCCCGGGCTTGTTTTGCTTTAGGAAGCCATGTTAAGGAAGCTGTATGTGACCAAACAGAGAAGATAACAGTATGAGTCTTGTTAACGTGTGTTTCTTCAGAGTCAGGACAAACTCTTATGATTAAAGAGACTACTGGCTTTGAATGGGTGGTTTCGGAGTTTATCTCTTTTGGACATAAGAGATGTGAGCTTTTTTGAGTTCAGTTTCCAACAGGGAGCTTGAGGAGAGGTCCGTTGCGTAGTAAGTGGAGTCATTGCATACTTAGCCTGGAGTACAAGTGTGCTGCACCATTAAATGGTGAGATTAACTTATTGCTTCAGAAAGGTCTGGAAATCTAGCTGCCAGCTGTGCCACTACACCCAAAACGTTCTAGAATAAAAACTAAGACCGAAAAATAAAAGAAAATAAAATTCCACAGCAGGGACCACACACTGTGGTCTATCATGCACAAATGTGATGTAAACAGCATCAGGCAAGTACCACTCACTTGGCTGTGACCGAGCTAGCGCCATCGGCAGAAGCTGGCTCCAGGTCAGCGTCCCCTCCTGCACCCAGGCTGCAGCGTGGCCATCAGCAAGGCTGGTACAACACTAGAGTAATGTGCTCTCCACTGCCCAGGAGCAAAGCTGGTCTCCGGCCACGGCACTGCACAGCCTCCTCTGGAGGTGGTTTGTGTCCTTAACTGTGCAGCATTTCTCAGACCAGGCAAACCCTCTGAGCCTCCCGGGTGTCACAGCACTGCACCCAGCGGAGGGGATGCACTCTTACTGACTCGGTGCTGCAGAGGCACAGCCTGCACTGCTGACACTGAATTCAAACGTATGCAATTGCCCCATGCGATTCAAGTGCATCAGAGGGATGCCCCACTTTCCTCCAAACCCTTGCCCACCTTAGAGAAACAGCAGGTCCTATTCATGCAGGAATAGACACCTTCACGCGCTTATAGAAGCAAACGTGGCTCACTATAGATTTTGGAGCAACATAAACTACATTAAAAAAAAAAAAAAAAAGAAAAGCAGTACTGTGATCCCTGCCCTGCAAACACTGAGGACATGGGCAACCATGCTGACTCCAGCAGGGTCAAGTGCTTGGAGTTAAGCACATGCTGAAATTCTTGAAAGTATAGGAGATACATTTTGAAGAACCCACACACCAGATGCTTCTTACTTCTCCCTGCTGACTTTGTACGAATTAAGTCTCCCAATTCATCAGAGCCCGTGTCAGTCAGCTGAGGAGGAATCTCAAAGTCCAAAGGAACAACCCTCTAGTGCACAACAAGCTAAGTGAAGATTTTCCACCAAACATCCAGTCAGGGGACAACTCCCACCAGCCTTTCTGTGAACCTTGCCTGAAAACATTGACTCTGGTGACTAGAAAGTAAAATCTAGACCATTTTCGGTTCACTTTTATGCATAAATGGCCAAGAGTTCAGGACCTCAGCACCCAGAAATGTTTCCACTGAAAGCCATGATGAGAAGTAACGGCGGGTTTCAGACTGACCACCCCCCCGTTGGGTGTCAGTGCTTCAACAGCGTGCACACCTCTTTGTAAAAATATCGTATCATTCTGACAAATGCTTTACTTACAGTTTGTGACACGCATCATTATTTCAGAATAGTCTGTCAAAAATGACTTGTTTCTTACTATTTTGATGCAACTAGCAAAAATGTTTGAAGTTTTAAATGTGCGGTCTAAAAAAGCAATCATTCCACCATTTTTCGAACAGGAGCATAAACAGACCTTATCACTGACCGGCTTATAAACATTTTCAGCCTTAGCTGCAGATTCCTTTCAGAAGGAGGGAATTACTGCTTTGATTTTTCATTTAAGATGAATGATGGCAAGGTCTCAAGAATGAGTGATAAGAGAAAAAAAAGCTATCAAGTTCTCACTCTTTTCTGAAGAGTCTTAGGGCATTGCTTTGAAATTTGCTGCTATCACTGAAAAGATTGACTTTATAATCATAGAATGGTTTAGGTTGGAAGGGACCTTAAAGCCCATCCAGTGTCGCCCCCTGCCCTGGGCAGGGACACCTCCCACCAGCCCAGGTTGCTCCAAGCCCCGTCCAACCTGGCCTTGAACCCCTCCAGGGATGGGGCAGCCACAGCTGCTCTGGGCAACCTGGGCCAGGGGCTCACCACCCTCACAGCCAAGAATTTCTTCCTCAGATCTCATCTAAGTCTACCCTCTTTCAGTTTAAAACCGCCACCCCTTGTACTATCGCTACACTCCCTGATAAAGAGTCCCTCCCCATCTCTCCTGTAGGCCCCCTTTAGGAAGTGGGACAATAAGGTCTTCCCAGAGTCTTCTCTTCTCCAGCCCCAACCCTCTCAGCCTGTCCTCACAGCAGAGGTGCTCCAGCCCTCTGAGCATCTTTGTGGCCTCCTCTGGACTCGCTCCAACAGGTCCATAATGACACATTCAAAGCTCCTTCCTCCTTCAGCATTAATTTAAAAGGACAGCATCAGACTGAAACCTAATTTCATCAAGTGTACTATCAACATTAAGAGTTGTTTTAATCAGAGATGCATTTTGCCCACAACCCAGGTATTTCAACTCTCTCAATTGAGAATTCAAACCAGACTCATCACCGTGCTTCCCTCATCTATATTCAGTTGCTTAAGAGCATCACACTCGGGACTCAAGTACTGCAAAGGGATGATGATATTTAAACAAAAAGGTTTCATTGGACTGTTTGGTTCAGTGTTAAATTTTTTTTGTTTTTTTACCAAGCTGGCTTCAATAAGCTGCAAATTCATCAAAAGCTGCCACACATTTCCTGTGTTACAGCACTTTCTTCCTTTCAACATTACTCTGCCTGCTATTTTTTCCTGAGTTTCTACAGTTTTTCCTCCTCCCCTTTCTCCCCTACTTTCTTTGATCTTTCTTTTACCATCCTGTTGTCCTACTCTTCTCCTGAAGATAAAATTAAAATAAAAAAACCTCTTAAAAAATGCTTGAAGGAACATCACTGCCACCACCAAAACTCATACACCTCCTGTTTCCTGTGCACTGCATCGCCTCTGCCAACTGCTGGGAGGCCGGGCTCTGCCCTGCGCCCCTCCTGCCACGGCAGAACCTCCATCCTGGCCAAGTCCTTCTGCGCCCAGCAACGTGCTCCTTACCCCCGCCGCTGGGCAGATACCTCCCAGCTTCAGGACACTCCTCGAATAGCAAATGCTGGGTGTGCTGGGTGTGACTGGCGGGGCGGCGGTAGCAGGGGTGCTGCAGGGGGGGCCCCTGTGGGAAGGGGATGCCCCAAGCTGCAGCCACCCCACGCTGCTGCAGGCAGCCAGCAGCTGGGAGCAGAGCTGACTGGAGCTGGGGCAGGGAAAGGGAGAGGGAAGGTGGGGTTTTTCCACAAATGTTCTAGTGTGGGTTGGTTTTTTTGTTTGTGTGCTAATATTAAAAAATATAAAACCACTCAGTCACAACGCGAGTGCCGCTCAGCACCTGCTCAGCTCCAGAGCAGGGGGCTGATCTGCGAGTTTTAGTTGAACCAGAAACACTTGTATGGTGACACAATGTGGTTTAAGCCACCTTCTGAGGATAGGACACTTTGAGAGCTCACCAAGCTGTCACGTAAACATCAACATCAATAACCTTTGCTCGTCTAGAGTTTCACTCAGATCTGTGTTCTCATCTGAACGACAGCACCGTCAAGAACGTAACCTGTGCTCTCAGCAGACAGAAGAGATTTGTCACAGAGGAACCAGAAGCGTCTCCCTGCTCTGCTTAAAATCAGACAGGACACAGCATCCAGATCCTCAGAAAAGGCCTAGCACTGGAAAATGTTTCCCATCCTTTACTCGGGTAAAGAAAAAATTCCCCAGCCCTTCCACTCTTTCTCCCTGCTGTCCACAACTGAATCCATGGGAAAATGTTCCATATTCCAATTTGGATTTGACCAAATTCCTGTCTAATAAACACAGACTGACTTTTGAAACAACCAATAACTTCAAAACAGAAATCCACCTGAGTTCATTCAGAAAATGACAAAACAGGTATTTCAATCACTAACATATTTCTAAAACATCTAGGAATTCACTGGCATTTATCTCTTACTGAAAAGCTCCAGCAGAAACTATTCCTTTTCATTCCAGCAAGTTAACGTATTTTATGAATAATTTTTTTTCAATATTTTGCCAAGAAAGTATTTCACCAAGGAAACTCACTTTCTTTCCCCATTTCAAACACCATTTCTTTCCAAACCTCCTCCGAACACTTAGATTACTACAATAGCTTCTCAGAGGACTCGTAGCTTTAGCAGGTGACTCTAGCCACCAACCTCAACCAGCAATACCTCATTTAAAAAAAAATAACAAAACCAATTGACTTGGGTTCAGAAAACATAAAGAGCTAAATTCTGCTTTTACATACATTTACAAATCATCCCACTGAACTCGCAAGTGCACTGTCTACCCAGAAAAAGCATCCTCAACACTGGAGACCGTTTCCAGATACATTCGACCTGGGGCTGCCTGCCCACTGCCCTTACCCCCACTCAGCACCAAAGCCTGGGGAACTGCCCGTAGCTAGTCCTGTTCCACCCTCCCCTACTTTATTGACATCTTACATTTTCACCCAATAAACTGTTATTTGACTGTACCTCAGCCATTTCCTACCATTGCATCGATACTGCTTCCCATCACAGGACTTCCCCATGCGAGTCGGTCAATGAATGCCTTTGAAGCTGGTATTGAGCAAATGCAGCACAGCTGCAATTTGTCAACATAGCTCAAAAATCTGCACAACCGTATTTTCTTAAACATTTTTATATCATTTGTCATGTAAAGCTAAGACAACAAGAAGCTCTGGTCTACCTGAAACCTACTTAATTCTATTTTGTACAATGTATATTTGTCTATGCACTTAAAAACCTGATGGCTTACATAAAGCAGAAACCTTCGGGACACAATTGTAACCACCTTATAAGAGGTAAGAATACCTATTTCTCTTCTGTTGCTAATGCACAGTTCACCTTCTATCAAGCATAATCCAGCTTCTTTAAAATACCTGACTTTGGGGTAAGCACTGACTAACAAGAGATGCTTGAAAAGAACATTTCAGACACATTCTCAGTGGGTAATGAGATAAACCAGCCTTGTCTGAAACCGAATCTCATGCAGTATCTGCTTTTCTAAGTAAACATTCCAAGCCAATTTAAAACCAGAATGTAATTAAAAATAAAAACTAATAAAAAAATGTTAAATAATTTGCTTAGAGGTTATGAGATCTGTGTTGCAATTCACAGAGTCCCATCTATAAATGGGTATAATAATAATCATTCCTCTACCCTTTATCTGTCGTGTCTATCTTGACTGAAAGCCTTTCAGGGCCGGGAAAAGCTCACCATGTTTTCACAGCACAAAGGTTTTCTGATCTTAACAGGTCCAAGAGATGCCTTATATTACAACGAGAAGCAACACCAAAGTTAATATGGAAAATATTGCTCTGCAAAATCATTTTATTTTTGGCACTACAGTTTCAGTATTGAAGGACCAAGCATTTCAAACCAGCAATTACTGCCCCGCGGACCGCCAGCCACACTGTGACCTCAGCTCTGCCTCTGTTTATCCTGGTTATTGCACTGAAGGCTAAAGGGCATTGGCAGAATATTACAAAGATTATCAGCAAGCCAGTCAGGTACCACATTTCCCTGTCTTATTTCTTCCATTACAACTATGTGACAAGCAGCGACAGGGACAGTTGACTATCATTTGTAAATAGTATGTAGAATATTAATGTGAACAGATGTTAACTATTTCATTTTTATAAGTCTATGACAGCTGCTGATGTATCAGAGGTGTCTGGATTAGCGCTGAGACATGGAAAACACTTGATTTTTGAAGGATTATCTGCAACAAAGCACTAAGGGAGAAGTGTTCCAAACTACAGTTTCTTAGAATACTTGAAGATAAAATATAAATGAAAGATAATAAATAAACATAAAAAAAATAAAATATAAATATCTTGAAGATAAAATATATTTCGACAGTGAAACATTCAATGGTTCGAATTTTGACAGTTCAGCCACTATAAACCTGTGTTTCTGTACCCTTAAATTGCTATTAAAAATGGACACAGCGTAAGTATTTGTTATGTATGAAACGGTCTTGGATTTTCTTTTTCCTCACTACAACACAAACCCCCTTGTTCTCCCTCAACTTTAAGTTGACTTGGTATAAACCCGAGCATGACAAATACAACGCGTTCATCCTCCAGGGCCCTTTGCCCCTGCTCACTGCCTGCGTTGCTGCTGCTCACACACAGCCCCACCACCCGGCTCTCACGAAAACCCTGCTACGTAATAGCCTACCCATCGGGCACTGGCCCAAATCACAGACAAGTGTACTTCAAAAATGATTAGCCAGCATGTATGTACGGTTTTACAGCCAGCTCCTCTGACTTAAACATCAAGGCATTTCTTCCTCAGTCTTTCCCTCAAACCTCATGAGATTCACCGTTAACCTCGAACTCGTAATGGCTTGTTTGGGATGCGTTATGGTTAAGCCTGTGGAAACAGTTCCTCTGTTTTACTAACAGAGGTCCCATAAAAACCTGCATTTTTTTATGAATGTGGCAACATTCTGGCATAGCATTGCCCTTTAAGAATTTAAACATTAACGTGTACCTATTTTATATTGCTAATGTGAGATGGAAGCACAAAGAAAAAATGCAAAGCAACAGGAAGCTTCTTAAATATAGGCTTTTGGTTTCTTTTAGTGGTAAGTCAGCAGTAGTCACCCAGTTCTTGGTGCCAAAGTCTGCTTTAAAGGTGGCTATCTGGGTTAGCTTCTTCTCGTAACAAATCAAGCACTATTGAATAATCTTATCTTCCACTTTACCAAGTTTTGTCAGTTTTATTTCTGCACTTTGCATCTGAATGTCAGAAAGACTCTGCAAAGAATTCCAGTGTTCCCAGTCACTTTGCTCATGTTTAAAGAAGGCTGTTTCTCATGTGTGTAATTACAACTCTACCAGCTATAGCTGACCACTCCAGCAAGATCTGTTCCTACACAGGCAACACCTTCCCTTTTGCCTTAAATCACACCATATGCTGGTCGTGCAAATGAAAAGACTAGCACCTGCAGGCACTATCATGTTGGGAGGTGAATCCCCAAAATTCATGGCCTTAAAGTATCCAGTAGAAATTTTTACTGAAGTGCCTAAGATTGCTCTCCTAAAAGCCCACATCCAGAAAAAAAAGTACGTAAGTCCTGGGAAAATATGAAGCCGGAGGAGAGTACTCTGGCTCAGGTCCGGATCTATCATGTAGCAAAGGGTGGCAACATAAAGCACAATGCCAAGAACTAGAGACCCATGGTACTGTAAGCAACAGAAAACTCATTGTGGAAATACAAATCCCAAGAGCTACTGATTAGGTCTCCTGATTAAACTATTGAGTACCACTTTTGATGCTCACAGCACCACCTCTCTGCCTTTATTTTTTTTATTATTCCCATCCTTTGCCTGTTCAATTTCTAAACACTTAAAAGTTCTCTCTTACTGTGTCCTGATAGAACAGTGGCAACTATGAGATCCTGAGCTTCAGAACAGTAACGCACACCGCTAAGCAAATACCTGACTTCATCAGGCAGTAACCAGGCTCAAACGTACGCTCCAAAGCAACAACTATGAACCATGCTACTGGTGCAACTCATACTTTCAAAATGAAAGACATCTGTTCAAAATGTTTATTTCACACACGCACACACACACTCTCTTTACAGCCAAAACTACTTCTTGAATTTGATTAGAATTTTTAATGGTTTCAATTAATCCACAGCTATGTTTCCCAGGGAAGAAACTAACACTCCTTCCTGACCTTCTCCCCACTCACAGATTCACCCAACCTTATGCGGGATTTCCAAGTCATAATGCAATACAAACTTTAAATGAGGAGTTGTGCTGCTGCCATCAACAAAAAGCTTCTGAATATACTTCCTAACTCATTAAGGAGTGACTCGTAACATCAGTCACTCACTAAAGCACGTGGTTCTCTTGAACCTGTGGCAGACTTCTTGGAGGGATGACTCTCGAGACGAAGTCCCGGTCCTGCTGGGACTGGCGACTTCACTGGCGACTTCACAGCTCCCACCGATTGCAACAGGGCTCAGATTTCCCCCATCACCAACAGCAGGCAAACTCTCTTTCCCTCGCTGTATTTTGCAGTTAGAGAGCTAGATTTGTTTCCCAACAGCCAGGCTTGTCTGTCTGCACTTGTACTTAATCCTCTCTCTGTATATACTTCCTCCGTACAGCCACGCGCTCTTGTGTATGGAAATTCACACCTCCCCCTGCACATAGACACACCTTACCCCCACGTACTATGGAAGGAAAAACTACTGCAGTAAGGAAACACAGATAAAATTATTACTTAAAATGGAAATACCAGAAATGTGGCCTTGAAGCAGTTAATCTTCAGATGACTAAAAGCAGTTAACCTTCAGTAGTGATCAGATTTCCAGCTTCTGTAGAGGCTGATCACTCTCGGGGCTTGTGCACGGTATGCAGAGTTCTCAAGGACAGCTTGATTTCTGCCATCTCTGGACAAGTTGGAAATTGTAATTGCAATCACAGTGAGCTTCTGTGCCTGGAACTGACAGGCAAAGAAGTTTCCCCTCCTAAGTGGCTATACTTACAGCGTGCCTAAGTGGGAGGAAGAGGGGAGGCTACACAAAAGGCAGTCTATAGTCAGATGAGTTAGGTCCCCCCTTGCCACCCAACCCCAGCAACTTCCCGTGATGGAGTGAGAACGTGTTTGAACGGCAGCTGAAGCACGCTGCCAGGCAGTGCAGCAACACTGCCGTGCGTTACCAGCTATTCTTACACAGCCCCCTTTTGCCAGTTGGAAAGGAGGATGTTTACACAAATGACAGCAGATGAGGATAAGGAAAAATGTCTCACTGCTGCCATAAAGGATTTCATTTGATCCTAAAGCTGCCCTTTAAACTGAGGTTCAAGATTAACTCGGTTGTATTTCCCATACAGTCAGTGGAATGACTGTGGGGTGCCTGGACGTACTATCCAACTACTGTCAGAAGCATCTACATGGATTGTTGAAAACCTGGGTCAAACGCTTGGCTGGGAAGCATGAGGTGTATACAAGGAATTAAAAATAACTCAAGGGACAGACAAAAATATTTCTCTAGTCACCTATATAGTCCTCTAAGGCAGGATCCTACAAGGAGACTCAATGTAAATGCATCTGTGTCAAGTGAGAAACTGTACACCACAGAGTGTGTCCGTAGGGAACCCCAAGGACGCTATGAAAGTCACTGTGGGCCAGGGAAGGAAGCTTCAAAAAGCTTCAGCTTAGGACCTTCCTACATCTAACGCCAATGGTGGAAACCAAGAACAGGTAAGTCTTCTCTCACCTTCCCCACCTGACTGGCTAGCTGTCGCTCCAGTGTACTTTCCACAACGGCATCTAGACATACCTCAAGAAACAAAGCAAGCATACCTAGACCTATCCACATCTCTGCGGATTTTCAGTTGACCAGGAGAGAAAATTCTCCTTTGCTAGTCAGTGACATGATTTTTTTCCTCTTGAGACCTCTGAACCAAAGGTAAGTTCAATACATCTGGAGGACTTGTCTTTACTGTAAGACGGGCTTACAATTTAGGAAAAGGTGTTTCTCTTTCTTTTTGCAGTACAAGATATCTGACTGCTTTATTAATTTAGTTAATTAGGCCAGACATAAATAAGAGATGTGGGTATCAGCCTCCTATACACAGCTTTAATTTGTTTGCTGCATGCCTGGTGGAGGTCATTGTCACTTATTACCTTTACACTTCGCTTGACAAATGCTCTCCAGCACACTGACTGCTGCTCCTAGAGACGGCAGGGAACCACAGTCAGTCCAGGCGAAGTCAAGAAGCTCCCTAGATCTTAATTATAAAACCATAAAAGAAACCAACTGCCTCTGAAGCTCTCTTACCAGGAAACAAATGAGAATGGGAAATTTATTTCCAACCATAAATCCCAAACCCTTCAGCTTAATTTTTCCCAAGTTAACTTTCTCACCTAGCTAAGCAGCGCTGCCTTCTATTATTAGCTTCTGGCCCAATATCAGCTGACCACCATCAGTCAAACTGTCTTCATCTCAATGAGCTCGGGGACTCCCAAGGAACTCTGTGTATGCAGACTTGTGCTTGCAGCCTCTAATTATTTTCTAACAGATAATGGAGCACTTAAGTTCAGAGAGGATAGATTAAACTTGTAAGTGGATCAAAACCCTGGACAGAATCACAGCTCACAGGATTACTTCCTGGAAACACAAAGCTTAGAGGGCTAGAGAGGAAAGGCCCTCATCAATTGTCTGTTTCCCCGTGACAAGTTAGTTTAAAGATACATATTTTTAGCTTGAAAGATGGCTTGCTAATGCTTGCCAACTGCAGCATGACTTTGGAATGTATTACATTATCAGTCAAGCATCTGGTTTGATGTTAAACCATCTTATCAGGCCAATGGCTACTTGATTTATCAGACAATCACAACAGTCAAATAATTTGAGGCTGAGAAGGGGAAATTGTTTTCACAAGTGAAATTATAAGTCCCTGTTCTATTATCAAGTAGCCTCTTAGGTGCCTATTTGCCTTTTTTCCTCACAACAAGCCTCTCTTCCCTCCCTAAAACTCCAAACCCACATATATTCCGTTACCAGGCTTAGGGTGAGGAGCAGGACATCCTTCCCTCCAGACACCCTCCTCTCCCAGGCCCGCGTGCAGGCAGACCAGTAGCGACAACCCCTGCACTCTGAATTCAAATTCCAGCGCCCCTTCGGGAGGATGAAGCATGACCAGCCAAGCAGGGAGAGGAAACTACGCCCCACAACTTCAGCTCCTAACCGTTTCAGTGCCTGAGGGGAAATTCTTTAGAGTGTGAAATTATTCCGGAGATGATAAATATTCAGAAATACGTGGAAAAAGGGTAAACCTGCATTTTACAAAGCAGCAGCTACCACCTCTGCACAGTGAAAGCAAATGCACAGAAGTCCACATGAACATTCTGCTCCTGCCCTGGAGAAGGCAGTAGGAGTTACTTGGTAGACTTCAGCTTGCAATGTTGTAAGAGACATGGACTACTGCAGTGATAAAAACTATGTAAGAAAGTAGGGAGCAGAGTAAAAGAAAAAGAGCTGGCTGGGAATGTGTGGTGAGAGCCCAGAAAACAGACTGTGCTGCCAATCCCCAAAGAAAAATTCCAAATAGGGGATGTACTTTTTGATGATGGCCAATTCGTCATCCCCTGGCGGGAGGAGGGTGGGAGGTGTTTGGCCGCAGCAGGTGCTAACATCACGCATTATACCATTACAGCCATTACAGATCCATTAGTGGGGGTCTGAGGTGCTGAAATGACAGCCCCGGTAGCCAAATTGTTGTTCTTTACTCTTTTAGCATAACATTTAGCAGAATTTCAGGAGCTCGCAGAGCGCCTTTAGACTTACATTCTGCCAACATTAGAAGTTTTAACCAGAGCCTATGGACAATGCCCCTGACACCTATACCAGTGACTTCTGTGGACACCGAAGTGTGCCAGGTACTCGCTCTGTACACAAAGCACTGGCTACGAGAGGCTTTACATTTTCCAGAGCCTCTCTAGAAGGAATGCTAAGTTTTACTTGCAAGTACAAGGACGTACACAATCGAGTAAGAAGTAATTGCTGATAAAAGCACACCTGTAGTTGCCAAGTACAAAAAAATTCAAGTCAAGCGTGTGACTCATATAATGACACCTCCTTCCCACTAACCTCCTCTTCCCATTCACAGCCAACGTGTCAGACACTTATTTAAGAAATAATCCCCACTATGTTCATAATGGCACTTAGTTACCTAAATACCTTTAAAAAATCTGATACAACTGCTTTCAACCAACGACGACTATTTGATATACTCTTTTTACTGAAATCACAACTGATGCATTGTGCTTTCATATGTACACTTAAATTTTCCTCATAAAATACCACCAGCAAACAGTACCAAGTTCTATGAGGACAGGTATACTGACCAAAGCCTTGGAGTGAGAATGAGTGAAAAGGATTCTTCTACTATAACTTACTCTTCCATGAAAGATATTAAAGTTATCCCCTCATAATAGCATAAGATTTTAAAAAGTTTATGTCCCTTCTGGGACACGAGGAGCAGTCACATTAAAACCATAAACAACGTCTAGGTCATTCTCTTCAAAAATGTGGCTTGTTTCAGGAAATAAATGACTGGGTTAGGAGGTGAGGACGGCAGCAACTTCTGTACAATTGCATGAGCAATTATTTCAAAAGTGTGAAATTAAATCTTCTTCTTCATCAACACAGCACAGCAGAGGATGTTACAGAGCACTGTACACATATTAAATGCAGCATTGATACAAAACATCTTATTTCTCCTTATTGTCACTTATATGAACTAATGATGAAGTCTAATTCTTTTTTTATTGTGATTAAAAATAACCTTTAGCTTATTATTAACCTCTAGGACTAAAAGTAACTTTTAACTTTTCTCTCACTTTGTTACTACCGGGTCAGAGACTCATGAGAAACTGTTAATTTCAAGAGAAACCTTTCCTAGTGTGGCTGTACCTGGAGATAGTTAAAATCTCTAAAGTTTCTAAAAAACCTTCATAATTTCTGAGGCATTTATCAGATGTTACCATGCATACACTGGAGGGAAATGTGGTCCAGTGAATTCAGTTAGCTGATCAGGCTGAGCTATGAAACCTCAGACAAGTAACTTTGTCTTTTAATGAGGACCTTACGTTTTCTTTGTGGAGTGCTTCAAGGTTAATCAATATCAGAGAAGGAGGTATTACCATTATTTCCCTGGCAGATCAGGGGTCAGACCCTCATCTGGTGCAAGCTGCTCAGGTCCACTGACTTTCATACGAAGACAACAATTCCCTCATCTTGAGGCTGGAATCTACATCGCTGACCGCCGGCACCAGACATGGAGCGCAGGTCGCACTCCGCAGCCCTGGCCTCCCTGCACCATCACTTCAAACGGGTGCTGAGCACCAGCTCTCCTCTTTCTGGCGCTCTACCATTAACAGTACTTTTGACCATTATTTTGTCCATCAAGCAAATATCTAATACTCTTTATCCCTTTAGTGCAAATTCCTTCCTTTTGAACAGGGCCAAAATGGCAGTTTTCAAAATTTATTTGTGTACGCGATAATTGCATACATAATTTGCAGTGCTCTGTAAAAAGCATAGGAAATCCCTTCGTCTATACAGCCTTCCTTCAATTGCCTAAGAATTCACATGTGATAACTTGTCTGAAACAGCTAAATCCATAACTGTACATTCCTACTCATTTATAGATGGAAGTATAGACTATATAACGGGAGTACATTCTGCTGGTGGTTAACAGTCTCATTAATGCTAACCAAATTAAGCCCATACACTGAACAGATCTTCAAGACGTAAAAGTCCTATGTACTTTTCAAGTTCACAAGGGGGATTTACAAAAAAGGGCAAATTTCTACGATTTGTCAAAAAATTGTCCCTGAATAAGACATACACATTCACAGTGTCTATGAAGTTTGATCTTGACATGGAGCTAAAAACTGAGCGCATAGTCTCTGTGAACATACAACATTCATGGCAATTATGATCTTGACCTCTGATTAATAATATTTCAGATTAGTAAAGCAAAAGGGCGTTTAAAATCCAGTGTATTTGAATTTTCTTTTCCCTCCCTGTTATGCTTTGCTGCTGCAGACAGCTCCCAGACTCAGTGCTTAGTTCTCCAGAGCACTGAAGAAGAAGAGAGCTGAGGCTAAATTCCTGCTCCTTTGAGTTCTGCACCAGCGCAGACTTGCATACATGGTAAGGCGCTCCTCTGCAACTCCTTCTCTCATCTTTAGCTTCTCTGCCGTGGAAGGATAAAATGTCTGGCACATGAGACAGAGGAGTTTCACCCTTCCACTGATGGGAAGACCATTTATAAGAAAACTCCAGGCATCTCAGGGTCCATGATACTTCCCCAGTGAAAAACCCAGCCCTTCATTACCATGGCACTGACATTACCCTGGTAGTGCAGGTCCTTCTGGTTCTGGAATGGAATGACCTACATGCAATAAACCAAACAGGGCAGAGCATTGCCTCATACAGGTCTGCCTCGCTCTACAGAGAAGCAGCACTGACCTACTGGCAGCTGAGGTGCAACCTTGGTTGGTTTTTTGGGGGTTGGTTTGTTTTGTTTGTTTGAACATCGCTGCAACACAGAATGCTATAGATATGCATTAACACTGAGACAGCTTGGCAAAGACTAAGGGAAGGAGGGAAGTGGCCTACACATAAAATCACCGCAGCTGAGGTTTTTCTAGGGACGTGATATTGTAGCACTCGCTGCACATCAGCACGGTATCAGTCCTGTGTACAAGCCTCCTTCCACTATTTAAATACAAGGAAAGAAAACTGGCAGAAATTCCTCACTACAGTCTCTGTGGACTACAGAAAGACACACATCCCACCCCACCCCAAGATTCAGAGACACTGATCATCTCTTACTTACATCCATAAACTCCACATTGGCTTTCGGACCAGTGGTCTCATTAAGGATCTTAATGGCCACAGGAATCTTCACAGTTTCTCCCTCGGGGACCCAAATGCCCTAGAAAGATTTAAAAAAAAAGACATAGGACAAAAACATAGAAACTTCATTCAGAATTTCAGAATTACAGTTCTTTTTCATGCATTTTGTCACATTATGCAGTTCAGTTATGAAATAATAAAAATTCCACAAAACTACTTCCTAATTGATACCTGAGAATTAAAAGCTGAGATGGCTAAAAAGTAAACTTTAAACTTTAAATTCACAAACTGTGTGTCTCGGGCTACTTCTCTATCCTCTTGGCAACCTCATGGTACCCATCTCTATCACTTTATTAAGTCTAAGTATATTCAAACTGAGTATTCAAAAATGTATTCCCGTGACTTTGCAGCTGTAGTGACCTGGTCTTTACTTCCTCCATTTCCTCCCCAGTTAGAAGACAGATGCAGTCTCTGTCCTCCTTCACTGCTCTGACTTACCACCTCAATTCGGCAAGTTTGCGTTGCTCCCAAAGGGTTGGGTGATTGGTTTGACTTGCTCATTAAGCCCTACTTCACACCTTTGAGATTTGGACATGACCAACAGATCTTAAAAAAATCTTTAACTGAAGTATTTTTTCCCTGTGGGTTCTGCTCTTACATCCTGGTTGTTAAAAGGGTGCACTGGCATAACTCATCTTTTTATTTAAATGGAAGAAACAAAAAATATCACAGTTTAGCTAACGATGATATTGTTTTACGAGGTATGATTACTGTTACAAGACCCACATGACATTTGCAAAATGAGAGACAAAGTTTATCTAGCTTTCCAAAAGTGTACTGTCAAGCCATTCTGTAAGAACAGAATGACAAACTTTGATACTGCATTTTAATATCAAGACAGCCCAGCTTGTATAGTCCTCTTGTGTGCAAGGATGTTGTGGATGACACTCCTTTTCTCACCAAGAAATAATAACTGCACGTCTGATTAAAACTGAAGTTAATGTTTAAGCCTGAAGACGTGCTCCTCCCACACAATTCCACTATCCTATGAGTTTCCCAGACATGTGGGGCTCATGACCCCGTTCGCGGTACGGGATGCTTTGCGGCAATGCAGAATTTGACTGTTCAAAAGTTAAATGAGAGAACTCACTGCTGTGTACTGAAGACTCTTACCTTGTATACAGTCCCAAAGGCTCCAGAGCCAAGAACCTTGACTCTTTTCAGCTCAGTTTCCTTCAGGATACGAAGCTGTGCTTGGTTGGGTGCCGTGCCACTTGGAGTCAAGGGTTCCACAAGCTATGAAGGAAAACCCAACAGTCTTAACTATTTGAAAATGTGAAGACCCATCAGAAGTTTATACTGAAAACAACCAGTCCAACTAAATACTGGAATAAGACAGTGGTGGAGTCTATTGACCGTTGACCTGCCAATTTGTGGAGGGATTTCTCACCTTCAAAAGCAAATGAGCAATGGTAAGAAACCAAGAGATCCAATAAAGAAGAGATCCTCACTCAACTTGTAGTAATTTCCACCAGGAATTGCATGATGGAATTATGAACTGGAAATTGAATCGGTATCATAACAACACACCCAAGGACTTTTGCTAATGGAGGCAGCATAAATATTTTCTACGTGACAGAAATACAGCATTTATTATCAGTGCACCACATTCTATTTTTGCCCATTTTAGTGCCTTTTAAGTTGGCCCTATTTCTTTTTTAATAGCCCCAACTTAATGGCTCATCTTACTCTGTTTTGGGGAAGGGACTATTTTTCTGAACTTCTGTTATACCACACAGGAGGACAGCTTTAAGGAGAAAACACCATATAGCAGACCACTAATTTATAACAGCCACTGATTTACTGCAGAATGACACAATTAAACAATTTGCTGAAGATGTCCCAAGAAACTGTGTAAATGAGCCACAATGGCAGATTCAGTTAAAAATGTTCTCAGATCTCAATGTTATACTGTCTCTGCCAGAAAAAATAATGTTTCTTTAAAAATAAACTAGAAACACATGAAAAGGACAATGCTCTAAACAATGAAGATAGTCTGTTCCTTTACAGGACAAGGAAAGTAATTCGGGGCTACTCCTACTCAAATTGGTTTGAAACCACTGCAGTATTTCGAAGTTGTCTCTTTACAAGGCTGAACGCATGATGCTCTGCAGTTTGAGAACTACTTCTATGGCTCTTTGAGCATCATGAACTACTTCATTAGTTGACCAGAGTACTTTGGTTCAGGTAAAAAATACCAGTATCTGGAAATTATTGGAGTAAGAAAACAACAAAACCGAACAGCAACAGGTCAGGTTATCACAGAAATAATTTGTGAGCTCTTTTTTAGAGTGATTTCTCTTTCCTCCTTCCCACTTTACATGTCCAGCACTTACACGGTGAAAGAAAGAACGTTTACTGTAAAGAAAAGTAGACAGACTGGCGGTACACTTCCGTATTTTCAGTTTGTGAAGGGTGAAAACAGCTTCTGTGCCACAGTCCACCAACACAGGTATGGCGGGGAGAAGCGGTGTGGGCAACTAAAAAAATGCTTGTAGAGTTTTACCGAGAATGATCTGTAGAAAGAATAGGTCTGTTACAGCCCCCAGCTAGAAATAGAGACTTGAGCTGAAGCTACAGTCACTTGTGTGTTTATGTCAGTATCTGAGACAAGACAACAGCTTCTCCACACATTCAGTGGAAAACCTTGGTCCCTCAGGAGCAGCTTCATTCATTCCATCAAGTCAGTCCTGCAGAAGTTGGCAAAAGGATTTCTACAGACCTCTCTGGTAACTGGATTGAAGACCTGAGCATCAACACAACATAAAAGCATTAAAACTCTGCGTATCTTTTCACACTCTCACCTCAGTTTCCAGGAATCTTCGCAATGCTCTCTTCTTTTTAATGCTTTTGCGCCGGACATACACAGCAAATGTCAAGCCCACAATGACGATGATGAAGAGGCCACCAATAACTCCCGCAGCAATCAGAGGGGTTCTAGCAATCAGAATCAGAGACTTTATTTTTAGGTAGAGTGAGAGACCAAAGAATGGTCGGGTACATAGAACACATCACTTGGAAAGCTTATTAACTGTCTTATGACCAGAATTTCTAAGTCAGTCCAAATGGGAGGTCGGAGGAAACACATTAACATATGGTATGACTTTTCTTGGTTTTAATCAATATACCAATTCTACTTTTTTCAAACCACCATGCACATGTGAGGAGTCGTGTGGACAAGGAGATACAACATGCACTTTGATGGCAAACGCAAATCTGCAATGGCAAAATGAGAATACAGGTATCTGCAGTTTTCCTACAAGAGCTTTAACTCTGCTCACTCTTTGGCTCCATCTAGATTAACTCACGGGCTTGTGCGTTTAGGGAGTGAGAGGCAACTTCAAACATGGTGTTTCACAGGCAAATCTGGAGGCATCATGCTCATGCACCTTCCTCAAAGTGAGGATATTTATACGCAAACAACATAGTTCATTATTAGGACCATGCACCCTCTTGGAACTCCTGGTTCATAACTATTACACACAAACATTTTGGTCGGGATTATGGCTGCACCCATCTGGTTTTGCTGTGGCTTCTCAGCACAACCAAATCCCAGACCAAAAGATTGGTGTGTTGGAGCCGAAAAACTCCTGTGAATAAGGCCAAGTGAGGCTCAGCTTTTGCACAAGACCTGTTGTCCCCCCACTACTCCTTATAACTCCTTTCAGCTTTCCAGGATCTTGAGCAGCACGAGCTACAATTACTAACTTGTTTTTCCACAGTGATAAGATACAGTAGGCTGACATCTTGGCAGATACTATACAAGCACAAAACAAAAAGACTGTCTCAGAGAGTCACTGTTCGACTTTGGTGCCCACATCTGGAGATCGCCTACACAGTCAGTGGAGGGAAGCCGGCTCCCTCCAAAGAACAAGTCAAAGCGAGAGGGGCTCTGACTCAGTTTTCCTTCTCTCTCCCCGCCCCGTTTCTAAAGGATGGGTAGCAGCCTCCAAACCAAAGCCTTAAATTAGGGATTTTCACAGAATACCAACAATTTACTAGCATAAACATACTCACAGCATTTAAGATCCCTCCAACATTGGCTGGACAGTAGCTGAAAAGATGGGTAAGCAGAGCCAGCGTGACAACTGCAGAGTATAAATGGTGCTGAAACCACTGCCTGGTGACTACAGGAAGTAGGTTAACTACTGTCAAGACTGCTCTGCTTTAACAGCCTTCCTCGGTCATGTCTGAATGATGGTGAAAGATACGTTATGGCCTATTCGTAAAAATGTACCACACAGCTATTGAAATATTTAAGGAACGAGACTCCCACAGAAACAGTAAATTCATTTATCTGACCCTTTATTCTTCTTTTTATGTCCTAGCACAAAGCTGAGCAGTGGAAAGCAGTGCCATCTAAACCGGTTTGGTATGTTACGGTGTGTCTACACCGAGTACCGCTTTGAAGCCCATCTCTAAACTGCCCTAACTGTCCCTTGTCACTGCAGTTGGTTCAGAGAGGTCTCAAAGCTCACAACCTGGACTCATTTCACATACCAACCAGAAGATATGTCTCTGAGTGTGCTCCAACATCTAACTGGCATTAAGGTCCACAGGATCAAACTAGAGCTAACCCAAAGGAAAATCCTTTGCAGCAGACATAGCCTAGACACCGGGACCATTACCTATTTCATTCTCCAGATGCAACCCTACTGCGTCACTCACTCCATGTTCATAGAGACAAAGCCTCAGACTACCACATCTACTTATTAAAGCACCGTGTTTAAAACACCACTATCATGTTTGCCCAGGGAAAACACTAACACTACACAACACTGTAAGGCCTATTACAGTTCAAAGACTTTACAATGGAAACCATAATGCCTGCAAATAAAGGAAGCTGGATGTTGTCTGGCTGTGAAATGGACTATGAAGTTTGGGAAATACAAGTCCAGTACCACCAACTCCTCAGGCAGAGGCACTCCTCCTTCATCTAGTTTGGCCTGAAAACACATTCCCCTTTCTCATCCCATTGCTTGCTCTGCTGATTTTGAGTGCAGAGCTTAGATGAAAGGCCTGGCACATCCACCCAAAACAATGCTCCTCTTCATTTGCATGTGCTTTCCATGATGCTGATGCAAGACGCTCTTTAATAGGCAATTATGAAAAACACTGGACATCAAAAGACTTCTATGGAGCTAGTGCTGACTAATGTTCTTGAGTAGAGGACTATTTTTTTATGCTGTATGAACAATCATATGATTTTTAACAAACACCACCAAACCACAGACTGACAAAACAGGCAGGAGATCTCTCGGCTTTAAAGTGGATATTAATAACTACCATAACAGCTGTCAAAACAAATAATTAGAGTTTTATGGTACTGTGTACACCAAAAATGTTCAAACAATATTTACATGATAGACCATAATAAGGAAAGAGTTCCAAAGGAGACATAACGACTAGTGAAGAAAATAAAATGAAGTTACAGATTCCTTGCAGCCCTTTTCTTGTTATAGAATACAGGGGTTCTTTACGATCCATTGCGTCAACTCTCACTGACTTTAAAAGAAAGTCCTCATCATTTTTGGTAGTGAATTGAGAAAAAGACAAGTAATTTTCAAAAACTTCACCAAACAAGCATTTAGTCATTATCGTGAAATATGCTGTAATTGCATATTATATCTGAATTTGCAGGAAGTACCATCTACACGCTGTATTAAGCAAGCATAAAAAAAGGAGTGTAAGAGGCATAACATAAGGTGTGGGGGGAAAAATGTATTTAAATTCTAAACAAATAACTGTAATGCAGAAAAAGTTTTATTTTGAACTCAAATAGCGATCAGCTTCCGTCACACCTAAATTCACTATCCTCGCGTAACGATCATGACAGACACAAACATCACAGACCTAAATGGACGCGACTGCACACCATACAGCTTCTCCTCACTCTGCTACTGAGCTGAGCCCCGAAGTCAACAGTCGTGTGTTTTATTTGCCACAATACCGAGTGGCAAGTCACTGCTTTCAGTGCTTTCTGGCATCAGCAGCACAGTTCGCTGCTGTTTCCAACCACACACAGATTATTCTCTGAGCCCAGCTTTCTGCGTGTCACCTACCTCATTCAGGTTATTTTTACTTATGTTCATTAGGCTGAGTTTGCTTTTCTATCTATTTTGCTAATATCTTCAAGTCTCCCGTATCATTTCTCTGCTATTTTCATGTTTGCAGTGTCTTATCTTTAATACCCTGCTGAATTTCATTAGCATGCTGTTTGCCTTTCTTTTACCTAATTGTTAAGGTTGTTTAACACGGATCCCTGCAAGGTGGCGCTGTCAGAGATGCTGCTGAAAACAAGAAACATCTATCCCATTTTGCCTGTTTAATCCAATCCTTTTTTCGCATATGCACCTAACCAACAGTCCAGCTTCACATACACCTGGACACACAGATCTCCTTACCTCTAGTGGCAGTAAGGGCTTAATCCACTTACATTTTTGCTACATTACTGTCCCACAGCCACCTTTGTGAATGCAACTCGCTACATCTACCCACCTCAGACTATTGCCCACTTAAAAATAATTCCATTAGAGTTAACAGGAGCAACGCTGACGCAGAGACAAAAATTTCACTATATAAAAAACCCCGTTTTGTTAAAGTCATTTTTAAAAGCATGGAGGTCCCATTTCTCTGTTTTTAGGGCTCGAAAAAGGCTGAAGTCAAGCACGGAGAGGTAGCTCCACGTCCGTCCTGCCCAGCCAGCGGATCCCAGCTCACATTTCCTTCAGCTCCACCACGAACCCAACAGGAAACTCCCGATACAGCCACTGCTCTCCTTTACACACTGAAAATCTACCCTAGAGGATGAAAATAATCTTTGCTACGTGTTTCTGGACTTTATGCTCACCAAAATAGACTTGGCAGTTCAAGAAATATGGCCCCGAATCATAATTCAACCCTACATAACTAATTTGCTACCCCCCAGCCCTCCCCTCAGCTGAGGCCAGAATACCTAACTAATGACTGGAAAAGGCGGCAGTAGGGGAGGCAGTGGGAGGGAAAAAAATCACAACATGTGAAAAATCCTGCCTTTTAAACCGAAAACCGTGTATCTGTGGCTAAAAGTTGAAAGTAAGATTTGAGTATTGCCTTAGGAGAAATGAATAATATATATTTCTTTTTAAATGTGTACTGTGTTTCCATACTTAGAAGTCTGTAACACCCACTCCCACACACCAAAATTGAGACAAGAAGTTCAAAGTCAGTATCCCAAGATGGACAAGGATGCTCAGCGGGGGCCTCGCATCAGTCCATCCACTCCAAAACATCAGAACATCTGCAATTCCCACGGTGCTTTGAGACCAGGTATTAAAGCTCAATTACTGATTTCGATGAGTACACCGTCTCGTGCTCTTGACTGGAAAGAGAGTGCAGCAGAAGGAGGAAAGGAAGTGGCATTGTGGTCCATGGCGTAACGCTGAGAGAGAACACCTGCTTTTCTCTTTGGTATTTACCCACCTAATACGGTAGGGAAATAAATGGAGCTTTGAAGCTGAGGTGTTAGAGGGCTTTAAGTGTCTGCCCCAATCTGCTCCACCTTCCTCTCCTTTGAGTTTTATATTTATAGCCAAACAGGACTCATTACAATCTTGAATATTTGCTTGGTATTTTTTATCAAGGCATTATTTTTTCCTGACGGACAATTCATACGTTCTGTATTCCTCACCCCTTCCATCGGTGGGGAGTTCAGCCGACTTTGAAGCTGCACTTTTAGAAATCTGACGGATTCTGCTAATCCTGGAATGACAATCTTAGTATTTAAAATCTACAAGATAAACACGCCGGCTGGGAAGCAAATCTGTGTATGTTTTAATAGCTTCTCTCTGCTGTGCAGCACTCCCCTGGCAGAGCTCTACAGCCACGACTTCCAGAGTGCCTGGTGTTCACCAGGGCGGGAAGAATTCATCTACTATTACACACATTAAGATGTGCTTTGCGTCATCCTTTCTTTTTCAAGAACAAAGCTGCCTCCCCCTTTCTCCACCCAACCTGAGGGTGTTTGAACACTGACAAATGTCACCGTTTATGTACAGATTAGGAGTTTTTATCGCGCGTAAACACAAATTTTAACTCACAGCTGATCTCACAATTCCTACCAATTCCGCATTTAATCTAGGTATGGGCAAACTGCATTTCATTGCACTGTCAACAAGCTGCAGTTAAACTCTGGTGGCGGGTGGTTCTAGCCACAACCTTTCAACCTGCAAAATGACCACAACGTTGCAGTCTATGTCCAGGTCCATGCAGCAGTTAAACATCAAACAGTTTTCACTTTGGACAAGGCTAATGCTGACAAACAGGTATCTGCAGTCAAAGTTGCTTTTTCCTTACCCACACGGGGTCCTATATTGAACCAAGCATTTGAGGACATTTGTAGATCACTATAATGGAGTTATCTGTACGCTCAAAGTTTTTTCACCATTGTTGCCAAGCGAGAAGCAGATGTGCAGACCAGAGCCTTGCAGTCTGACTGACAGCGAACACACTTTCCTCCTCGAGTGCCCCACGCGCCAGGATGTGATGCTGAGAGCAACTGTGCTGCTCGGAGACATCAAAATGTTTAACGTACGGCGACATCATTTACTGAGGGTTTGCACATATTCTGGCTACCAGAGTGTTTACTGAAAACAAAACACCAACCAGATGCAAACAAATATATTATATGCGTTTCTTAAATTGTAAAAGCATGTCCTACTCACGTCTCTTTTTTCTTTTTAAAAGGTAGGATTCCTCATGTCACTCGGCAAAATAAATGAGGACAAAGAAAAAAAAATATTAAGTATAGCTCTGAAAATTAATATAGCCTAGAATTCTAGACATTAATATGTATTGATTATAAATTGATGACATCTTTATTATTATTTAGCACACACACTGTACAATGGATTTCTTTAAAACTAGTTTTAAACCCGAATGGCGTAATTTTGGAGAATAACCAAATTTCTGTTTTGTGTTTACCATAGATTACTAAGAGCTCTCAATTTTAACTCCCCCTTAATACAGTTGACTGGGAATAACTTGTGACATCTCTGGGGTTACAGTATCAATATGGCGGCTTTTCATGGGCTTCTCTCCCTATAACACTGAAAAGCCCATCTGACATCTCTTGCACCCCTGGTAATGTTAGGCTGAGATTTTCTCTTCTGCTACAACATAAAAAAGGAATGCTGTTGTTAAGAACTTGCACAGTGACTTTGTTTTCACAGAATCATGGAATTCCAGAGTTGGAAGGGACCTCTAGAGATCATCTAGTCCAACTCCCCTGCTAAAGCAGCATTGCCTCGAGCACATCCCTCAGGACTGCATCCAGACAGGTCCTGAAAGTCTCCAGAGAAGGGGACTCCACACCCTCCCTGGGCAGCCTGTCCCAGTGCTCTGGCACCCTCACCGTAAAGAAGTTTTTCCTCATATTCCATCAGAACTTCCTGTGTTCCAGCTTGTGCCCGTTACCCCTCGTCCTGTTACTGGGAACCACTGAAAAGAGCCTGGCTCCAGCCTCCTTAAACCCACCCTTTAGATACTTGTAAACATTCATAAGGTCTCCCCTCGGCCTTCTCTTCTCCAGGCTAGAGAGTCCCAGCTCTCTCAGCCTTTCCTCCTAAGGGAGATGCTCCAATCCCTCAATCACCTTTGTTGCCCTGCGCTGGACTCTCTCCAACAGTTCCCTGTCCCTCTTGAACTGGGGAGCCCAGAACTGGACACA
>VYZM01013898.1:80389-136432 GCA_013398915.1 Dromas ardeola | reverse complement strand
CATCAGCGAACTTGCTGAGGATGCACTCTGTCCCCTCATCCAGGTCATTGGTGAATATGTTAAACAATACTGGTCCGAGTATTGACCCCTGGGGCACACCACCGGTTACAGGCCTCCAACTCGACCCCGCTCCATTAATCACAACCCTCTGAGTCCTGTCACACAGCCAGCTCTCAATCCACCTCACTGTCCCCTCGTCTAGTCCACACTTCCTCAGTTTCCTGAGGAGGATGTTATGAGAAACAGTGTCAAAAGCCTTGCTGAAGTCAAGGCAGATGACATCTGCTGCTCTGCCCTCATCCAGCCAACCAGTTATAACATCATAGAAGGCTATGAAATTGGTCAAGCATGATCTACCCTTGGTAAATCCATGTTGACCACTTCCAATAACTTCCTGTTCCTGAACGTGCTTGGATATGACATCCAGAACGAGTCGCTCCATTACCTTTCCAGGAGGCTTGTGTTTAAGTAAAGAGATTAACATTCCCTGTAAAATATGCCAAGTCAGGCCCCATATAATATACACTGATTTATCTGTGACAGAAAGCCAGTTAAATCCACTAGACTGGACTCACAGGTGAAGCCAGTTCATCAAGTAAAAGAACAATCCTCTCTATAAACTTGTTGAATTTCCCATTTGCTTTGGGAAGAGCAGTATTTTGCTTTAAATAAAGAAAACTAGACCTGTAATGACCACGGGCGCTGATGGACTGCTCTGAAACTAAACCCATCAACATTAGCTCAAAGAGTTCCTCTCTGCATAAAGCATCCCTGTTAGAAGCAATCAGCACGGCCTGCTTCTCTGCAACCAGCTGCAGTCAGCTGGCTCTACCATTATGTCCGTGTACATGAAATTATTAATAAGAAAACATGGTTTTCTTGACTAGAAACATAAAGCGCGTTTTCCTGTATGACATTATATGCCAAGAGACTACTCTGGTGGCAGTGCTTTCTGTTCATTAAGCACAGAGTAGCATGGTCTGAGGCAGAGCGTGTTACATCGCTCGAGGGGCTGGAGAAATACAAGGTAGTGCCCATATTAAACCAGTAGGTAGCCAAAACATTCAATGGGAGCTGGGTCATATACAGAATACAAAACCTAGCATAGAAGTGGTGTTGAAACCGAGCAGGAACACTCCCTCACTCTGCAATAGGTGTTCAGGGCAGATTTTTATAATGTTTTCTTCATTGCTACATTTTGGTTTCTAGTATATGTTCTAGCAGCCACAGGCAGGCCAATTACCTTCACCCTACATCCTGTACAACTTCTCAGGCAGAAGGCTGAACTGGAGACTAAATGGCTCAGAAATTATTTCAACCTGCCCTCAGCTTTGCTCCACCAGTGATGGCACAGATGAGCGAACACTGCAGTCAGTATTAATAGGAATTCATTAACATTTCAGGTGGCAGCTTGAGTCAGGCTAATGCATGCCATTTTTTCTTTACAGTTAGCAAACAATTATGTAGATAGGTGTATGCTCTGGAGTTTGGAAAAACAATCAGATCTCTGAGGACACGTATTCACGATGAATTAGACATTCACTACTTTGTTCTCTAAGATTTTTGGTACTCAAGATTTGGTACAGGACAGAGAGGGAAATACACTTCAGTTGGGTGATAAATCAAACCATAAAGAATAGAGAACAAGAAGGAATGTTCGGGAGTATTTTAAATAACCACCAGGAGGAAAACTGTTTGAATACTGGGCTCTTCCTTCTGCTATTTTCTAAAACATTTCCCAAATTCCACTGGTGGAAAGTGCTTGCAACTCACTTAAGTTCCAGTTAAGCGTTTGCTGAAGGTAAGCTATTCAACATCCGAAGTATCCAAACCCATACGCGAGTAAGCAAAACCTTGCCTGCAGGACTGCACGGGTGGTTTGCCTGCCTTTACGGAGCTGCAAGAGGAAGGTTTCTCTAACCCATGCCTCTCAGTTTTACTTTACTTCACAAATCATCACCTTTCTTTTGAAAATGCGTTGATCTCTCTTTTTATACCTGCCTCTTTTGATTGTTTTTTGGAATGCCAGTCTTTCCCGAGTAATCAATCGTTCAGAAGATTTAAGGAACACAGAGCAAGTATTTTACCTAAGTGGTTGTGAACACTGGACTCCTTCCTGCTCCAGCTTTGACTCATAATGGGTAGCGAGCGTTTGCTTTCACCAGCTCCAGCAGTACTTCACAGTAGGGAACCTTCACTGACTGTATTTGGGGATCAAGTCTGAGATTCTGTCCCATATTCCCTCCTGAAGTCTTCATGACTTTACATTTCTCCTTTGTGGGAACAGATGCTGTACAAGATTTTTTAACAAGTGGGGCATTAAAGCATCTTTTGAACCCATATTTACGACTCGAGTGCACAGAGGATTTGTAGAAGAATGGGTCTGGAAATATGCACCCATATACTGTGCGTCTATTACATACATTCATACATAGATACACACACAGACACATATGATTAAAAACTTTTCCTTCAAACTCTAAATCAAAATAGTAGCACTTCAACATAGTAACACGTCATTCCACACTGGTATAAACGTATATATACATATAGCATTTGAGACATTTATTAGAATACTAGTGATGGCCATGTTGCTATTAACTTCAACATACATTTTACCTACTCTTCATTTGAGTTGTAAATACGCAAATTTATCTTTTTGGAGCACCGCAGGGAATAAATGCGTCCAGTGCTCATAAATATCAAGGAAAACCAACAGTAGATAAAGAGCAGGGTATAAGGAATTTATTTCTGAGTATGCCTGATGCTGCTTTCAGATTTATCACTATTATTTTACGAGGACAGCATTCGATCTAAACACCCTACGCAAATTATATCAGTCATTGGAAAATCCCATTTGATTATGGGAAAAAACTCACGTAAAGTTGAGATCCTCCTTCGCACACAAGGTTTATACAGGATCATCTCCTATACGATAATATCCCCAAAAATTCTTCTATGTCCATAACCTATCAGTCATCTCACAGTATTTCTTACATTACCAAGTGGAGCAGAGAGAAACTCTGGTGTATCTTGCAACTCCTCTTAATTCTAGTCACCATCCCACTGCCAGCATTTCCCCAGAGGCCATTCAGAAAAAATAAAAATTCAATTTAGAAGCTCTGACCCCACCCACCTTCACTCCGCTCCTCCATATCCACAGCCACCCAAAGGAATCGATTTCACTTCACTTCACTAAAGGAAACCAGTCTTTGGGAATATCATCCTCATCTTCTAGTCTCAGCTCTACTGATGATTTTTGTGTGTCTCTGTACACAGTAACCCCCCATCATCTTGGTAGTCACAGATGTGACTTGATTAGCAAAACAGCTTGTGTCCATGGTGAGGATACGCTCAGAGTAACCTAGACTCTACAACAGCTGTTTTATTATGATTATTTTGCAGTACAGTATGGCCCACATAAAGCCAAATGATAATGTAGTAAACCAGCTTTTCCTTCTCCCAAATTTCAGTATGATAGAACATTCCAGAATTTATTGCAGATACCACCTTACCTATGATAAATGTTAATTCCAAATGTTAAAAATACTCTTCCAACAGCTGCCAAACTCCCAGAACAGAGCAGGCCAAGCATATGGGGAAATGGTGATCCAGCTTTAAAAAAAAAAAATCTCTCTTTTTCCTCTTTCAGCCACAAATCCCTTCTCGCCCCACTCCACCAAACCCCCAAACCTAAGTACCAGCCTCTCTGGCTCAAGAAAAAAAGGAGAGAGAAGGCTCAGATATCTTTTTTTCCCACCTCTATCATAAGGGAGAGAGGGATTGCCTCTCATCGCACTTCAAAAACGTATGTATTTCAAGTATTTAAGTGAGAAGAGCACAAAAAGGTAGATGAAACCAGCTAGAGAGAATACACACAAACATACTGCTACAGCTATAGGTTTGGGTTTATTTTCTCATTGATTGCCTTCTTCTCACTGGAATTTTCCTGGAAAGGCAAAGAACTCCCTTATTTTAAAAATCCATTGATTAACAGATGACCCAAACATCCCAAAATTTGGAGTTTGGAGCCTGATGCCCTAGTTGATCCAGGAAATGAAAGCAGAGAGAGTTCAGCAAAGCCGCGGCGGTGAGACAGTGCTGAGCTTACCCTGCATCCGAGTCATTGACATGCAGAGGGTATCGCTGCCACCAGGGAGGGAAAAACATATCTACAGGAGATGGGACTATTTTAAAGCTAGAATATTATCTCTTCAATCTGTTCTTTGTCTATTATCCTTCCTGTGACTGAGACTACGCATATTAACAACTAGTGGTCCATTTTTAATGCAGGAATACTTTTTATTTCCCCTCCTCCCCCTACATCAGACCATGAGGGGCAGGGAAAGAGGCAATTTATTCCTGAAATTTACACATTTTCTTCAAGGAAGGTTATTCGATCAAACAAAGCAATCCCCACTGACACAGAGCCCACTGAAATGAACTGAAAATTTCCCAGTGGCTGATTCAAGCCTACTGGGAACTTAGAAGAGACCAGTTTGGCCACTGCCACGCTGGTGAATTGCCCAACTAGAATTAGTCCTCTTCCCTCCAGTCTACCAGGTCATTGCCGATTCGGTGCTTCTATACAACCAACCTACAGGATCCCTGTATCATGGTCCATGCTCCCAGATCTCAGATTAATCTGCAAATTAATACACTATATTGCCAAAAATAGGCATCAAAATCTCTTATCTCCTCTTCAGCATGATCTGTAAGACTACAGTCAGCCACCCTGACATCAAGCCTATGGGTCGTAACTTGCCAAACCTTAACAGCATTACCTGAAGCAAAACAAATGGTAACAAATAATTAAAAGCACATCTTCTGTCCTTTTGTTTGCTTCTACTTTTGCACTGCCACCTCTTCTTTTCACTCACGTTATGCTGCTTTAAGGCTTCTGTGCCTTCTAAGAAATAGCTGTGCTACTTAATTTCAGTCACATACGTAAACATCATTAGGTTTACTACAAGTAGCCAACTGTGAGTTAAAATGGAACAGCAAGTAAAATAAGAACGTGTAATGTAAATCCAAGCGAGCATTTTAAGAGGCAAGTAACAAGTGTATTGCTTTGATGGCCTGTGTTTCTAATGGATAGACTATGTCACAGGCAGGATATTGGGAGTCTAAGACAAATTATTTGAGGAAATAGTTCACACTTCTTACTTAAAAGGTTGATTGCATTTCAGACAATTTTCCTTGCAGGTATCACAAGAAAAACTTCATATAATTTACAAATCAGGGATCATACCACGACTGGACCATGTTTAACCAAAGTTTGTCCTTCTGCCCTGTAACCTTTGTCCTGATGACAAGGTTGAATTTGTTCTCAAATTTCTGCGTAAGTGCCACAACTCTTCAGGATGAGGGATTACCAGCTCTGTCCAGAGACGTACCAGAACAGGCAATTACGCAGTAAGCTCCTCACAACTCTCTGCCATTGTAAAGCTCAGTCAGCACTAGCCAGTACCCATTATTCACATTATCCCACAATCTTTCCTTGCCTGTTTGATCATTTGCTCAATCTCAGATAACAACAGAAATGATTATCTGCACTATCTTCTATTGATTAAACAGCCAATGTCTGCAGAAGAGCTTGTTCACCAGTGTGTGAAGACGGTGTCATTACTAATTTCCATCAGACTGAAAAAAAGTCTGAAGTTTTTTGACAAAAGTACTGTCATCCCTGAAAACCCTTCACTTTCAAAGGTTACGTACAAATAAAACCACCAGCTAGGTATCATGCTTTCTAAAACTTCACAGTACCAAAGATACAGCTCCACCAAAGCATCTTCCAGCAAAGAAAGGGAGGGACAACAAGAAGAGGGAGAGGACAAAAAAGAAAAAAGATGAAAGGAGTCTGCACTGCAGAATAGGAAAAGATACTTAAGTACCTCACTAGTATCTAAGGCTTAGAAAACCTGATAAGAGATGGACAAATTAGACCTTCAAATTTGTGTCATTAGTGGAGAAACTTAGTCATGGGAAACAATTTGCCTTCAGTTGTACGACATCAAATAATAATGCTGAACTACTAACACACAAAAATGCAACTATATTTATTCAAAATAAATGTCTCATTCAAGTGAACGCAGGCATGATGCAAGAGAGTTCAGTCAAACAGGTAAGATCTGAAAGAGTTTCTCCTCTCTCCTAGCAAAGGATAGTCTGAAACCTCAGAATTTTAACTGACCTAACAGCTAATGAACAAGGATATCAGAAACCTTGGGTAAAGTCACCTGGAACTCTCACTCCGTGCCTCACCAAAGCCAAAGCCCAGTATTCGGCAGGTAGATTTGCTTGTCTGTGTCCAACTCAGTACTAGGAATCAAAATTCAAAGGAGGAACTCTGGGTCCTCATCACAGAGCATGAGCCAAGAGCTGATCGTAGCTGGAAACTATTGTCACAGACATGAAAGTGTTTCGTCACACACTGTAAACAACGACAGGAGGAACCAGTGGAATCCTCTGGCCTGGGAACCTGTGCAGCACAGCCTACAGGCTTGGCACACATCCATCGTGCTTGCGAGAAAAAGTTCCAGCCTTGATTTTACAACTTTAGTGATGGAGAATAAAATATTACCAAGAAAAGTCATTCCAGGGATTAATAATCCTCATTAGAAACGCACTGGCATTTTGCTGCTTTGAACATGTCTTTCCTGAGATTTCATCCATTTAGTTTTCTCACGGCCAGACAGACACCCTACCCGCCTTTGCAGTCTGCTAGACTAGCACCATCTTGCAGCAAACTTTTGTTCCTTACCTATGTACTTCTAGATGATAATCAGGCTCTACACTTTAACCTTCAGCCAAAGTAAGCTTTAGCTGTTTGAGCTCCCAAACTTCTTCACTACAAGGCACAATGTACAAAGCTTTAATTATTCCTGGTGGCTCTTCTCTAAAGCCTCTTTAGCATACAGTCCTGAGATAACAGTCAGGCTTTCTGAAGGTACAGGGTCTACATCCTTGTTCAACTCTATCCACTGCCATTATAATGAGGTAGAAAAGAAGCAAAATACCTCTACTTTACAGAAAAGAGATGCGAAGTAAGCTGAAGTACCAGAGAGAGTGCATTGCATGGGAAATGAGTTTAGTATTAGGCCCCCTTTTGTCACGACAATTTGAATGTAGTTATTTGAAACTCTTCATCCAAAAAGCCCAAGGGTACAGATAATTTATATGACATTTTCCCACCCTGTAACTTCACTTTACAGCACGACAGGAAAAAAAATATAGTAAGATAAAGTAATTTGGTAATGCTCTGTTCTTGCACTGTTGCTGGTATTTGTGGTAATGCTTCCACCTTTGGTAACTGCTGCCGTACAACTTTCTACACGTAGCACCAAAAGGCAGAAGCTTGTTAATTCCTTCAAAACTGTAGCTTGTTTTATTAGCTTACCATTGTGTTTACATGCTACACACTAGTGAAACTGGAAAACATCAAACTCAAAGCTGGTATTTCCATTTCTGCAAAAAGAAATGAAAAAGATCAACTGTGAACTGTATTATCATCATTAACAAGTTATCTGCTATTTCTGATCTAATGCTGGAAAAACCATTGCAAATTAACTGAGAAGTAGAACACACACCTTTGTGTGTAAAACAAAAAAGGAAACGTCAATTGCAGACTTCAAATACAAATTCTCCTCTGCATCAAGTGTTCTATGCTTGATCATTCCAGCAAATGTTTAACTGTTTTTAAATAGGCAAGGGAACAGTATGCATGGAGGGAAATTCTTGGAAGATTACTTTATAGATACCCTAAAGGAATAAATCTACCTCAAACCTAGATTGCACTGCTTGAGATACTAACTTTGATCTGAAGAGATCTAATTAAGCAGATTTGTCTGTATAGATGCTCACAACACAAGCACACCACTACCGGTGGAGTGTTCTAAAGAACTCCAACAAAGAGCTTCCCATTTGATGCAAGAATTGCAGCTCCTTTCTCACCTGACAGGTCACGGTGAGTACGCCAGAATGCAGAGAATGAAGTGTTGGCTGGCCTCTAAGCTCAAACACATTTGTCATGTAAATTGTCTAAATACAAAAGAGCGACAAATCCTGCATTACTCAGGTAGATTGGAAGTAAGACTGCAAGCTTTAGTTCTGATTTATTATATGTTAGATATTAACGAATTATTAAGAAACCATTCACTGAGGTTTAAACAACTCTACATCTCACATATTTCTAAAGCTCTACAAATGTATTTTTAATAATAGATAATTAATTTATAACCACATTAAATCTAAATTAAATCCTTATTTCAAGCCATAAAAGAAACCCATTGGAGAGTGATGAGATATATACTGTTGCTCTATAATAAGGTCACTTCTTCATGGCACAGTTTTATTTCTGCATGTATTATTTGTGTAGCCAAACCAGTACAGACACACAACACAAGGCTTATGCAGCCTGATGAGAAATAAAGGCAGTGACCTCTGCAACAGGGCTGTGTGTTGTTTTCCGTTCTAACAAACAATTTTCAATTGGGAATTTCCTAATGCTTCTTGTCTTTCAGCAGTGACCCATCATGTTTGGCCTAATCACTTCGTATTTTTTTTGCTCACAGTTTCAGTAAAAATAATTTAGTCAGTTTTCTGAAGAAAGAATTTTCTTACTCTAAATGTATTTGAAAATTTATTTTGCAACTTGTGGTAGCAAAGCAAAGGAAAAAAAAAAAAGCTTTTATTGAGAAGTCTCTGCAGCCAAAGAAATTTGGCTATGACCTGACAAAACTCCAGTACTTGGTAAATATTGTGTTTAGTGCATTCTGTATGTTTTCCATGACATTATTCATACAACTAAGCAGCTTGCTGTTAGGGTGGGGCTGAACATACAGCTCACCAAGTTGGACCTTGTACTCAAGCCACAAAGGGGTAGGACTTAATCAACACTTGGCGTGAAGTTCGGGGTAAGAGATGTACTACAAAATTCACAATGTTACTTTGTGTGCTAAGCAGACCAAATACAAGTCCCTGCACGTTTCTGCAAGAAATCTGCTCGCTTGCTTTCTAAGACTGGGTGCAACAGTCATGGGCCTTCAGCTGAAGAAGGCCCGAGGGCTGGGACACCCCAAATGACACAATAAGGACTGCCACACCGACACCCACAAGGAAACACACTAAGGTGACTTCTGTGGCCTCACCGTGGCATTTCTTTGTTTGGCGTGCACCACTGCGCAATCATGAGTATTACCCAAACCCATCAAACGGGCACAGCTGCTGAGAAACCTCGTCTATGAGTATCAATAATCTTAATATACTGCCAGAGCATTTTGCTCATATTCCACACTCTGTGGAACAAACCACTCAAAACATCAGATTTCTGGCTTTATTCTATCCTGTGCAATCTCAACAGGATCCTCAAACTACTGGAACCACAGAACGGATTTTAAAAAGCACTTGTGTGACAGTTGCTTCTAGTTCTTTCACTCTTCCAACCTTAACAGTTCATTTCTCCCTGTAGTAGCAGACGCTACCCAATCCTTCCATGCTACGAGACCACGCCAGCCAACCCTGCTGAGTAAAGCAGATGAAGTAGAAACCCTCGCAGACAAATCTTTCTGAACGTGTTATAGTACAGAAGACTTAATACAGAAGTATTTTCATCTGTGGTCAGATCTGTGCAGCAGAAAAGAATGAAAAGCCACCTAGGCCCCTAGACCAGTTTTACTAAGCGGGAGCCGTAAAAAGTGGGGGAACTCAAGAAATCACTGCAGTGATTTCATGTCACAGGGGTACTCAAAATGTATTCCTCCTAAAGCTCCAGGCAGTGAAATGTTGTTGTGATAACAAAAGTGCCCACAGCAAAGGTCTGTTTGAGAATCAGTTCAGTTGCAGCAAGTTCTCAACAGAACAGGGATTTCTCTATCACTCTCTCCCTAAACAGATAAAGCAGAAGTTCAACCCAACCCACAGAAGCAGGATCAGAAACTGCCTCTTTTTTGAGTCTTGATTCTTAAAAAATAAATAGAACTCTGTTTCTTCAACTCCTCTGTTTTGACACAGCATCAGAAAGCTCCAAATTAAAAGTCTCTAAAGAGTAGCATCTTTTACAAATCAGGTAATGTAGCTTAGTTTGTACTCACAGATCCTATTTTTCCTCTTATTTTATACAGAGATTCTCTTCATCTTCCCCTCCAGAATGGCTATAATTATTCTATAAAGATACAGAGCATATGGGACGCTTTCCTCCAAGCAAGGGAACAGAGCACCATAAAAGCAATGAACATAAGCAGTTTATTAGAGGTGGTTTCCCTTCCCCATCACTTCCTCAGAGCTGCTGCAAAATTCTATTGAAGTCATACTGTGCGGGGGTACAAAACAGCTATGAAAGGATTTGCCTGCATTACACAGGCTTTACTGTTAATTAGCTCTTGTACACACACGCACTACATAAAAACAGGTGGGTTTTTTTTTTAGGAAGTGATGATTTGTAGAGAGGACATCCTTTGCTGATATAAAGCTAGCATTAGGATTGTAATTTGAGTTAACATCTACACATCATTTTATGTAACCACTTGACAACAGTGGTCTTGGCTAATTAGTTTCTTTTAGTTAAAAGGGAAATGTGAATGAAATTTTCTTTGGGCATAAACAGAGAGTAACAACAGCTTACTCAGACCAGTAACATCAAGGCACGACTTTTCCTATCATAACCACCACATGCTACTGATCACTTCTCCAGCTTTGCAATCTCTCACGCACCGCAAAACAGAAACTTCACTCCTTTGATGATCTCTTCTCTCTTACTATTAAGCTGAATGGATCATAGGAAGGACGAACACATTTAAAATTCATACTTTAAGTAAAAACTTTGTCCACAGCCTAGCTTCAATAATTGAGTTAGCCAAACCCTTCTGGTGGACTTGGGAGCAGGGCAACATAGGAGAACCAGCCTTTCGTTCCTGCCTAGAGTCATTTTCTTTAGGAGCAGAAGAGTATTGTTTTTACAGCTTTTCAATCTTCCTTTTAGGCAATCGTTATCCAAGTCTTTGAAGCAGGCGCACTCCTTTCACTCTTTGTTCCAGAGCTCCTAACAAGTATGCCGTTCCACCCAAAGGAACCACTGACTACAGCTGTCAGAAGGTACTGAAAGGAGGAGTGTCCTAGTAAGGGGTGGGAACGGAGGACGGCTACCTCCTTTGGGCACCCTGGGACACTCCAGCCTCCGTCTGCTTTCCATCTTTGCTGTGGTGATTTCTAGGAAAGGTTGATGTAGAAGGGGGAACCCAAACTGAAGCCTTACAGTAATAATCTAGTACCTACTCGCCCACCTCCAAAAGGCAGAGAACAAGAGGAAGAGCCAGGAATGGCTGAGAAAAGCCGGGACAGAAGGCTCTTGTCTCCTCTCTCTTTGCCGGCCTGAGATTCTGCGCATGGCAGGGAAGGAAGAAAGGCGACAGAGAGGAAGACCAAGAAACGGTGATGTTCGTAACACACCAGCTAAGGACTCCACCTTGCATGGGGAATTCTGTGCTGGCCTGGCCTGTTCCTTCGGGCCTCTCTGCCATCTGAGCAGCCCAAAGAGGCCAGCCAGGAAATCTGCTCAGCAAACTGACTCCATGACTCACAGGAATTACACTCAGACAACATTGGGATCGGGACACTGTGAATTAAACACCGTATAAATACAGGCAGAACGTGTGTCACCAACGTGAGGAAAGTCTTTCCCTGCCGTATGATTTCAACCACAGTAAATCAAGAGCTATTATGACAATAACCAGAATTTGCAACTAACCACAAGCAGAAGAGGCACTCAGTTCTCCCGGGACTTCTAACTCCTTTAGAGTTTGAACTTTTCCTGGCAGTTAAGAATACAATGAAAGCCTTTGTGAGGATAAATTGAACACATCAAAAATAAATGTGGGTTCTCGCAGGGGAAAAAAAAGACACATGAGATCCAGCAAGTAACCTAATAGTCATTTGAGAAAATCTACCAAGTAGACTAGAGCCAAAGGGCTACAATAGCCTTTATACGTGGCACTGAGCTGGAAACGGGAAAGGCGTTTCTTGCATCCTTTTGGACAGAACTCTACTGAAGCTAAAGGTTTTAAAAACCCCAAACATCTATGCAGAAAGACACACAATGCCAAAAGAAATAATTTTTTTTCTACAAAATGTAAGGGACCAAACATAACTTCAGTTTTTCTGCTTTCACCGGTCATCTGGAAAACAAGCCATTGATGCACATCTGATTCATCTTTAATAAAAGACGACAGTAAGAATTCCTTTGCTATTCTACCAGACTCTTACAAAAGCCATCAAGTCAATGGATCATGGCAAAACCAATTTGCGAGCTGCAAAACTGGAAAGAAAAGCAACACTGGTATGAAAATGGAAATAGGTGGATGAGAAATATCTCGTTGCTCGTGGTTAGAGCCCTGCTCTCACTTTCAGCTGCCCGAACGGCCGAGAACCCTGCCCTTCAACTCACTGCTAATTCACATGAATGGAAGAAATTCAAATAAATGGGTAAGGGTAAATCTGATTATTAATTATTGTGAGGCCTGGGAGTCTCGGGAGGGCATGCAATTGTTAAAGGGACATGAAGAAGGTTCTATCTAAAGTGAAACACATCCATTGCTGATTCACACCCCAACCATAATAAAAAAATATCACTTTGCCAGTGCAGTTTTGCCCATTTTTAGCCCAAAATGAACCATTTTCACCAAAAACAGGGCACAATTTCACTAACCTAATAAATATAAAAGTATGAAATTCCTTCTTCGGCTTGAAAGTTAAAGAATACATACATGCTGACATTTAAACACAGTGCAGTAATTTTCCTAAAATAAATTCAGCAAAGTTGAGACAACAAAAAATAATCACCAAATCTAAAGGAAACATTTGAAGGTCTTCCCCCTCAGACTGAATGGAGCAGGAAATTATTCACTTGAGCAGAGCAAAACAATTGCTTTCATTTCCACCCCCCCTTGATAATTTGCTTTACTACCTTCACAGTAAATTCAAGGAGACAAAACCTACGATTCACACAACATAAAAAGCAAAATAAGCATTGCCTGCTAACACATGGCTTAAGCCTGGCACCCTGAGAGACAACACTTTCTTTAGTCTTGTGTCATCATGATCGAGGTTCCACTCCTTTAATTCCACTTTTAAATACGGGGTCCAATCTAACATCCACTGTGATTAACAAGATGCTTTCTGTCAAATTCAGTGGATATTTGGCAGTACCTCCACAGACTTTACTACTACATCAACATTTTCAATGCAAAGCTAAGTTTTGGAGTTACACTACTTGAATTAAACAGTGACCAAGGTCTGACTGGCTTTTGGGCGACCAGAGGAAGCTAGAGTGAGCAGCTGGTAACGTTCTAAGAGAGCTACACTACAAGCCAGCAAGTTGTCTTCCTAGTATAAAGCCCTTAATGTTCCCTCAAAAAGCTGATTAAAAATCCAGTTGATGAAATCATGTTCTTTTTATGTTGGTTACTAAAGCAAAGAACTTCAGCACGGCCTTAATTCCCCGTAGTTTGGTAATCCCCTTAAACTTAAGCAAATGATAATACATTTTCTGTATTTGTGCTTTGAGTAAAGTTGACCAAATGGAGACCTTTAAAACTGATTGCTTGTTTTGGGCAACTCAGTTTGGATGAGTACATCTGAAAGTGAGCCCCCCTCAGAAACATCTCAAACTGGATACCCCAGATCAGAAAGATTAAAACAAAATATTGAAATATTGAAAATCTGTTTTCTGTTGCTTATTCATTGGTCCATAAATTGTCAGAACTGATACTGATTTAATTAAACACGTATACCATTTGATAGCATTCACAGAGTACTGTTTTTCAAATCTAAATGTGTTCTCCCTCAAGAGCTATAAATAGGAATATTCACATCAGGCACACAACTAGGAAGGAAAGGCAACCTTAAGAACTTTCTTTAATGATAAGAAAAAAAACCAAAGTAAAATCCTTAATGAGGTGAAGTTGATTGAAATGATACATTTTTCATCCAGTAATCCCAAAGCCTGGAAGTCATACTAACCAGTTTGAATTTAAAAATAAACAAACTCAATGGCAATGAAGGGCTTTGATAAAAAAGAAGGCAAAGTATAACTGGAATGTTTTGGGAGTCTTCCTGCATTAATTTGTTTCAATTGTCATTACTGAAATAATGCTGCAAGTTTACGATTATTATTTTTTTAACAGAAAATGAAAAAAAAAATCAAATAATAGTGTTACGTGCATTAAGGAATAAATTCAGTTTTGCTGAAACATTTATTTTTTTTCCAGAAAAGTAGTATGAAAGAAAAAGCTTCATTTGCTTTTATGCTCTTAAACAAACAAAAACAAACAAATGGAAAAAAAAATAATTCCAATGTAACTAGAGTTTTCACCACGTTAACTTCTAGTAAAATTTCACAAGAAACACGTATTTCTGTAGAAAATTTCAGAATTGAATCCTTACTGATTTAACCTAGTAATTAAAAAAAAAGGCATTTTCTAATCAGCCTAAATGAGTAAGATATTTAGTTGGCTTTCAAACGGAAAAGTAAATTTGGATGTTCAGAGGCATATATTACTTAAGGACAAATTATATTCTCCCCATAACTTGCATTTCTGAACAAACTGGATAGTAGAACATTCCTACGGTAACCAGGGAAGAACCTTGTGCAGAAAAATGGAACAGTGGTGGATGTTACCTAGCATGTTGTGGTAAAGTGGACTGTCGTGTCCATGGATAGTAAATGCAGTCATGACTAGCGGGACCTCTACACCTGCAGGCAATTACAGAACAAAAGACGTCATTTGCCATTCACAAGGACATGCACACGCATGCGCCCTTGTCCACACGTGGAGGATGGAAGACACACAGGGAACGATCACTCAGCAAGTACCTATCCATCAGGCCGATGCAGTCCTCAATACGCGGCCCTATGCACCTGCAGCAAATCCAAATTGAAAACAGGGAGAGAAAGAGAGAAATCTGTTATTTACAGATCCAAGAAGCAGGAATTCCCTCTTTGTGCCACATTCTTAATTATAATTCTCAAGAGAGACCTAAGTCACCACAAAATTATAGCTTGTGACAAAAACAAGCTTGCAACAGGAACAATAATAGGAACATAAACAGCACTCTAAGGTTGGACATAACTCGGCTCAAACAACACTTAAGGCAGGTTTCACCTGCATACTTGGGAGTCCTGACAACAGAGTTGCTTTTTCTGGACGTTTTCTGAATCATCAAACCAGTCATTACTGCACAAACGCTGTTCATTCGCACGATGAGACCTCCAGGAGCGCAATACAAAACTTCTTTTTCTTTCTGTAACTGATGCAATTGCTCATTCTGTTCTGAGTTCCTTGCTCAGGCAACTGCAGAAATATTTTGGAAGCCGACTATATTTTTATCAGGGAAGCTCAAGGATGAGCTTCCAACAACAAAACCCAGAGCAAAACGGTGTCTGCCGATTCAAGGCATTTTATTCTGCTTTCCTTAGATGCTGCCAAAAGTCCTCCACCTGCAAAATCAGCAGGTGCCCACCAAAGGCGATGGGAATGCAGGCAATGGCTTTCTGCAGCAGCACTAAAGCACAACCATGGGGAAAGAGCTGCAACACACGCATATGCGTGGATTTTCCTTGCCCTCATGAAGAGCAGCAGGTGAAGCGGTGTCCTAGGTCCTCTGCAGTCAAATAGTCAGTCAGTTACACGCGTACACAGCGGTCGGGATTCTCAGAGACACGTAAAGTGAAGCTTTTAGGGGTTAAGACAGCCTGACATCCGTTAGTGCCGAATGCCTGGCTAGTCCCTCTGTAGCCATGGGGAAGTATCTAGCTCTCATAATTTTAAGGAAACCAAACCACTTATTTCAACTCTTTAACAAGATTTCAGAACCATTTTATTAACAGGGTCTTTGGCTGTATGTCTACTGGAGGAGCAGGTGATCTGACACACCAGTGGACTGAAACTCACTTCTGTTGAGGACTTTTAAAAATAAGGCATGATCCCCAACTCTTTTTAAAGTCTACTGCTTTCAGTTTGGCTTTGATAGAGGGATATGCATGTCAAAAACCTGAAAGAGTTCAAATAAGCTCCCATGAGATCCCTTCCACTTCACCATCACTTGCCACTCATCAGCTTTTGCTGCATTTAAATTAGCTATCACTCTGCCACTAGAAAATAAATTCAGTGAACTCCATTTCCCCTTACCTGCCCATAAGGGAGCGCAAAATGATAGGGAACCTTACCTCTTAATTGTTTACTGCAATTTTTATTTTCACCTAAAAACTGTGACATGCAAACACAAATCATAAGGATTTCCTCAATAATGGTTTCCTTCAGCAAATATGCAGACATAAAAAGGATTCATTAAATACCCAGGTGGCCAGATAACGGATAAAGTGGAAAAGGTGGATTTAAATGCAGTTCAAAAACTTTACAGGAAGAACTCTTGATGGGTGTTTTCTGAAGTTTCAGCTGTCCTGGGCTCTAGGACTTTGGAATTCAGGACTGCCTGAATTCTGTCTAACCAGTCTCAAACGTACCCAACATTTCTTCCTTTCGTGGCATTCTCAGCAATTTGCAGAAAACCAGTTCAGTAATGAAGGAGGCTGAAAATAAGTTGTTTAGATCTTCCACGTCCTAGCATGTCAAGAGAAGCTAAGCTCAGACTCTTGCTATAAATAAAAAGAAGGCCCTCTTCAAATTAGAGGTCTGAGAGCCCATTACTAGTTCAGATAGCTGGCAGACTAACCTAAAGAGCCTATTGTCTTGGCTTCATTTCACATCTGTACATTTATTCTCTCAGACTTTTGGAGAACAGAACTTGAATCCAAGAGGAGAGAGCTGTTTGGACCTCACCCACTCCAAGCCGAAATACCATTGATTTTTATTTAAACCTGTAATCTTCTTCAGTGGACTTCCCAACCCCAAACAAAAGACTCTGCCCAGGTACAATTTCCATTACTCCTAGTCACAGAATCACAGAATGGTTTGGGTTCTCATGTTGACAGTTTCCTATTCCCTGCCTGGCTGGCCTGATTACGTGCAGTAAAGTACAATCCTGTGCGATCCTGTGCAATGGCAATATCTATTAACAAGTTGATTTGCACCGCCAAGTCATTAGTTATTTCTCCTCGGAAGTAACTTCCTTGGTTTCAGGCTTTTTGACACATATTATGTAAAAGCATGACACAATCATACATCACACTGGTACTCCAGTCACCCCCAGGGTTCCTTCTTCTGCTTGGAGTCTGGATGATATTTCCATTTCCGAGTTTGCTCTGTAAAATGAACTGGTTAACTGATACATTCCAATTTATTAATGACAAATTCAGTACCTTACAACAGTCCAATACAGTTTATACAGAACATTACGTCTGGAGTTCATCCTAGCTCTACCGATAATCATCCTCTGAAAGAAAACGATGAGTTAAAACAGTTTTGAAAATTGGAGTAACAACTGTTTTTTCCTGAAACAATCCTTTTTCCCTCTGTCACAAATACTGTCCTTCATCAGTTTTCCTTAAGATTGAAAGGTGGGGTCTTAGCTGTCCACAGGTGTGGAGTAGTGAAGTCACTTCTAGTCAAATGAATTCTCAAAAATCTTTGTCACTGGAAACAAACAAAACTGATTATACAATGGCATAAATAGGTTAACTCTGGGCAGGAGGAAACCTTAGTTGTGGCAATGACCTGGTCATCCAACTATTGCTGTGGACAAAGCCAGACAACTCAAAACCAGGGGGTTACTTAGCTAACAGGAAACACATACTGATGGCGATAGTAAGAAACGGGAACGGGGGCAGGAGGAAATTTTGCATCAACAAAATAGTAACAGTTTCTTAGTCAGAGTTTGTTGCCATTGAATTTGCACTATTGTTTCATCTGGAATTCATAATGCCTTCCCAAAAATACACCAAAGCTTTAGAGGCAAGACAGTATTTCTGCTTTCAAATCCCTTCTGGACCACAGAGGTGTTGATAAGGCTCCCATGACTTCTCGGGTTTTGGCTTAGAAGGAAAATAAAGTTTTGGTGAAGAGTAATACACTTTCTTCAAAAAGTTGTGTGAGAAAATGCCTTTCTATGATGAGGGAAGGTGTCCAGTGAGATCTCCCATTTGTGTCTTGCCCAGTGAGGAAGCAGACTGTCAAATGCTACGATATAATTAGTATTTCATTTCTGTGAAAGAGTTCCATTTGGGCTAGCTCTGCAAGAAGAGGCGCCAAATGCTTTCTGACTCTTGAATTAAATGGCATGGCTGTCTCATGTGCCTCTGATCTGCTCCAAACTGTCTTCAAGTAGCTGATGTTTATCACAGGGATGCAAGGCCAAGAGCACCATTGTTGCATCCAAGGAAGTCACCCCTTGATAGCTCTCTTAGTCAATATAGGATCATTAACAGGGCTGGATAATTACAAACCTATTAAGAGAAGCAGCCATTATACTTGAGCAAAGGAGAAGAATGGGGTTATCAAATGTCATGCTCTAGGGTGTAAAGCAATCATCTGCAAGCGCATGATGAAATTGTGGCAAAATGCTCACAGGAAACACGGAGGTGGGACAGGTGTCTTCATTGGTGACAACAGGTGGGGATGAATAGAAAAAAACCTATGAGAACCAACAACCCATTTTAGCAAGCAGCCTAATTCAAAGAGGGCAGAACTGCAGGAATGAGGTAATACCACACTGGGAGTACTGCTCTGCAGCAGCTCAACATTTTTTGACGAGAATCCAAGCCATGCTGCAAGAGCATCAGTTTTATTCCAGCAATTGATCTGACAGAGAGGAGAACAGACATTCTAGATGAAATAGAATAACGGTTTCTCTGTACCATTCAGTCATGAGCCAAATATCAAGATGTGATCCTTCCAAAACCTATTTCACTGTAGAATCACGATTGAGGGGAATTTCATAGAATCATAGAATGGTTTGGGCTGGAAAGGACCTTAAAGGCCACCCAGTGCCACCCCCTGCCCTGGGCAGGGACACCTCCCACCAGCCCAGGTTGCTCCAAGCCCCGTCCAACCTGGCCTTGAACCCCTCCAGGGATGGGGCAGCCACAGCTTCTCTGGGCAACCTGGGCCAGGGGCTCACCACCCTCACAGCCAAGAATTGCTTCCTCAGATCTCATCTCAATCTTCCCTCTTTCAGTTTAAAACCGTTACCCTTCATCCTCTTGCTACACTCCCTGATAAAGAGTCCCTCCCCATCCCTCCTGTAGGCCCCCTTCAGGTACTGGAAGGCTGCTGTAAGGTCTCCCCTTCTCTTCTCCAGGCTGAACAGCCCCAGCTCTCTCAGCCTGTCTTCATAGCAGAGGGGCTCCAGCCCTCTCATCATCTTGGTGGTCTCCTCTGGACTTGCTCCAATAGGTCCATGCTGGGGGCCCCAGAGCTGGATGCAGTACTCCAGGTGGGGTCTCACGAGAGTGGAGCAGAGGGAAAGGATCACCTCCCTTGACCTGCTGGCCACGCTGCTGGGGGTGCTGCCCAGAATCTTTTGATGCAGCCCAGAATGCAGTTGGCTTTCTGGGCTGTGAGTGCACATTGCCGGCTCATGTTGAGCTTCTCATCCACCAGCACCCCCAAGTCCTTCTCCTCAGGGCTGCTCTCAATCCATTCTCTGCCCAGCCTGTATCTGTGCTTGGGATTGCCCCAACCCCCGTGCAGGACCTTGCACTTGGCCTTGTTGAAATTCACAAGGTTCGCATAGGTCCACCTCTCAAGCCTGCCCAGGTCCCGCTGGATGGCATTCCTTCCCTCCAGCATATTGACTGTATCACAAAGCCTGGTGGTGTCAGCAAACTTGCTGAGGGTGCACTCAATCCCACTGGCCGTGTCGCTGACAAAGATGTTATACAGCGCCAGTCCCAATACTGACCCCTGGGGAATGCCTCTCATCACTGCTTGCCACTTGGACATCGAGTCATTGACAACAACTCTTTGAGCCATCCACCAATTTCTTATCAGCCGAGTGGTCCATCCATTAAATCCATGTCTCTCCAATTTAGAGACAAGGATGTCGTGCGGGGCAGCGTCAAATGCTTTGCACAAGTCCAGGTAGATGATGTCAGTTGCTCTTCCCTTATCCATCAGTGCTGTAATCCCATCGTAGAAGGGGTTAATATTAATTTCTAGAGGAAGCGTATGAAACTAGAGAATTCTATATTGAAGGAGAAAAGGAAAGAAAGTAACTGATTTCCCTTCTCTCTGTGAGCATATTCTGCCCCGACAATGCTGGCGAGAACATAATTACATGCCAGAAAGTCTTCGGGAACACTAGAAAAGAATACCCATGCCTACACACAGATTTGGGGGATGATGGGGTGTTGTTTTTATGCGGGGTAACAAAATACCTAAGAATAGACACATTAGCCCTTTAATGAGAGGACGAGGATTTCTGTCAGGAATAGTATTTGACCCATGGGAAAGGGATAGCTCCTCATCTGGGGGATAACCACACCTTGGCACGTGTAACCCAGTGAAGCCTTTGGCCCTTTTACTAGTGGTACTTTGTCATTTCTCTGGGGATTGGCAGATGATGCTAAACGAGACATTCTTTCACCTAATCAGCTGCAGAAAACGAAAAGAAAGGAAAACTGAAAGTTCAAGGATTAAATGACAACATAACTCAGCATAAAGGAACCCTGTGTCACCAAGGCTTGCCAATGAACACCGGCACGTTCAGTTACAACTGCCTAATGCCTGTTCCTATTTGTTTATGAAGTAGAATGTCAGATTTTCATCACAAGGCATAGAAGCCTCCCTTCTTGATCCCATTCTATCCAGGGAAATAAAACCAAACAACCACTTGCAGAATACTGATGCATATGAAGAAGTGTAAAGTCATGGAAAACATCCTGCGCCCTTGCTGGTTTAGGAGAAACACAGTTGTGCCACAAAGATGAGTAATAGTTAGATCAGACCCGTCCAGAAAAGGGGAGGGAATGGTAAGAAGTGTTGCACCGTGGTCTTCTGAGGGACCAGCAGAGCTTCCAGGCACTTGCTATGCAGGGTGGACAGTAAATCATCCATAGCTGGGCTTGTCAGGCTCGATGAGAACTGGCACTTCCACCATATATTAAAATCAGGACCAGAGCTTGTGAAGTGACCTCATCTTTTCATATTGTTTCTTCCTTAAACTCTTCTTCCGCAGTAGTAGCATTTTTCTTATTGTGTAACTGATTTAAAGGGTCTGCGGGGAAGACAAATCTGTAACAGATCCTGGCTGTGTCTTTGCGATCTCACTTTCATTTCCCTAATGGCTCTATTATAATTAGATTTGCAAAACCAGCAAAAGGTCTCATTTTGAATAGCAACAGCTGTTGACATCAAGATTACATTGAATAATTTACTGGTTTAATTTTAGCTGCTAAACAATAAGAGCCTCTTGTCAAAGATTATTTCACTGGCTGAAGTCTTCTCTCTTCCCCCGGCTGCCTCTCCCTTTCTTTGTATGCTGGACACCACTAACCAGCTCATCGAAGAGACATTTATAACTTACGTAGCCCCATGCAAAACAACAGTTGTGTATGTGACTACTGTTATTTTGTTGCACAGATTTTTAATTCTGGCTCAGATACATGGGCTGTATATTTCCAAATGTAACAAGTGATCTCGGGCACTTAGACAGGACTTGAGAAATTGATGCTCGGACTCAGACTCCTGTACAGAGCGTGGTTTCAGAGAAACCCTTTGCATCACTCCCCGTATGAAAAAGAGGGCAGTAACGCTTTTGTCTCACGGTAGTGCTGACGGATTAGTTCACCAATACCAAGGAGCAGAGATGAAAATTATGAACATGTAAATACTAAAAATAAAGTCATTTTACAGGCCTACACTTATGTGAGTATCAATGGCAACATTTGCTACCAACGAGTGCTAGCCAGAAGGAAAGCTAAGAGTGTTGCTGTGAAAAGTTGTCTATGGTTCTCAAAAGCGGTGTAAGCTTTTTTTCTTATAAGCTGCTGGACATTCATGACTGGAACCTGAACGTCGTGAGAGACCTGAAAATCAAAGGTTACGCTACTATTGCACATGCTCTGTTTTCAGGAGTGGAACAAGTGCTCTACCAAGCCAAACTGTATGTAAATCATCCTGTGCTATAAACAGTAAATAGGATGGCTCACTTCACAGAATTTGCACTTACCCTTGCGTGCAGTTTGGATGACATGGATGGCACTCACGATCCTCATCAGCGTACTTGAAAATGAAGCTGTTGGCCCCCTGTAAGCCATCAGGACATTTTTCCACACAATTTGGACCATCCTTGAAATGGAAGCACTTCGTGCAGTGGTCAGGTCCCTGGGAAGCGTAGAAGAAAGAAATGCAGTGCATTCAAGTTACTCCATCTATTCCTGCTGTGCTAGAATTGCAGGTCCTAGATTGACAGCACTCTCAGCGATAGCTCTAGTAGCTTTTCTTTCCCAATGAACAGCGAGTTACTGTATGGTTCCAGTCTCTGTCAAGGAGCAGTAAGATGTGTAAACCCTGGGGCTCTTGGCCATAAATTTATTCTGTAGAGTAAGACTAAATTCCAGCTTCTAAAGAGGTTTCTCAATGTTATTGGTGTGCTTAATACAATAGAATTAATGGCTTAATACAATACAATTGACGGCCACTTTAACTCTGCAAAATTTTCCACAACATTGTTCAATACTGAACCACATTTGCAAGGCAACTGCAACCGCCTTTCAGCGGGATCCTCCACCTCTGCACTCCACAGTTATTTTCCACACTGCATTCTCCCTGTGCTATCTGGTCACAACAATATTGAAGAACTACGAGGTCTCCTTCTTCTTAATACATACGTAAACTAGACTATTACGAACTACAAACCAAGGCTCCTGGACATTGTAGAAGTAAAATTTTAAAGCTCTAATGATGAGCCAGTGTATGACCAAATACGGTGTTCAGGTTGACCACTGGTCTAGGATTTTACGTCCAGGAGTCTGCTACAAATCCATGTTTCCCCCACGGGTTGAATACTTGAAACATTAGCTTCTTGCTTTACAGTTGCGTTGCAGAAAACAGAGTATTGCAACAAAAGCGATGGTATCTTTTTTCCCATTCAGTACATAAATAACAAAAATAAGGAAATAAGTTATGGGTTAAATTTTCTCAATGATGAAGAGCCCAAAATACAACTCCTCATTGCCCAGGATACTTGTGACTTTTAATCTTGGCAACATAAAAAAGACCAAAAGAAAAAGACAGCTTCTATCTCACAAAAGAGCAATAATCTTTGAAAGACCACGCACTGGCCAGTATAAAGGTGACAGCCACAGTTAGCATTCATTTAGGATGCATGAAAAAACTTCTCTATCAAAACAACCTAAAAGGCTAAGTTCAAAAAAACCCTCAACATATTGTTTGAGCTAACTGAGAGACTGAGACAAATTCCCACACTTTTTTTGCGGAAAAGTAACTAAAGCTGAGTAGAACAGCACAGAACTGAGTATAAAGAATGAAAATAATGATAAAAGAGTGCACTCAAATTGTAACTACATGCAATCTGTCATTTAAAAATCTCACGCATCTGTACCAGTAAGGCATTAAGACAACTCAGGAAAGAAAGGGACACTACTTTTTAAACCGCTTTCTTAAAGAGGCTGATCCAAGGATGTTTATTCCCAGCACCAACTTAACGAGCAGAATTCTCTCCCTAAATGAAGAACATGCATATTTTCTGCTTTTGTTAACATTATTTTTCACTAGCCACTTTAAAGTCTGTAAGCAGAAAACGTCTGTGCTTTAGCACACTTCACCCTGCAGCCCGTAACACACCAAATTCTGTTCTTACCGGCCCGTAGCACGTGATCATGTTTTCTTCCATCTTTTCACACTGGGGATCACACTCCACACAGACAGAACCATTTGCAAATTCTCGAAATTCCCTAGGAAAATATTTTGCAGGCAGGTTAGGAGAAAGCAAGAGTGAGATTGAAACTGAGACAAAATGGCTGGCTCCTCACCTGGTGGGAATCATTTCAGCCTCCCTAAGGTCAGCCCACTGCACCAGCTGAGATCACTTCAGTTAACGACATTATGCTGCTTTACACCAGCTGAAAACCAGGCCCCAGCAGCAACCTCATTCACGGACACGCTGACATTTTGTTTGCCAGTTTAAAACTAGAGTGCTTTTTTTCTTCTCTTTCCTTAAGAAATAAGGACCTCATTAACAGGACAAAGCAACTTATTTCTCAAGTTTTATCTATGGAATTGTGCCTCATGGCTCAGACTCAGAGAGCCACTTGTTATATGTGAGACATCACTATGCGATGGGAAGGATTAGAAAGAGTGTTGATCCCAGTGCTGTTCTGGTTTTAGTTACGCCTCTGCACACACTGCTGTTTTAAAGCCCATTCTTCAAAAGGCTCATAACTTCTTCAACAACAATTCTAGGCTAAGGTCTGAATCTAAAAATTGTCAAAACAAATCCTTTTGCTCATTTATTTCATGTATGCACAAGAAACTGTCACCCTAGTGATTAATTTTTTTTATTAACCACTTATAAGGGGGGAAAAAAGTAGTGACACTTGGTGGGATTTCTTCCATCAAACACTACGTGCCTCATTCCAGCTTTCAGTTGCCACTCACAAAAAAACCTGCAGCACCTTCTCAACACAATTCATCCCACCTTCTTCTAGGCTGAGATGAGTTAACACCTGAACAGGTCGCTTCTCTCCCACTAACCACAGAGAGAATCCGTGTATCCCAGGCTGGACACCTGGACACCTAAGCTTTGCAGATGGATCCCATCTGGTTGCATTAACCAGTTAAAATATCTGCATTAACCAGTTAAAGGTGTGCCGCACACTCATGTTAGTTGGCATTAGTAATATTCAAGTAAAGGTGAAGGCCTCTGGGCCTAGTTTATCCATGTTCTCCCTCGGCTCCTCTACAGCCATTAGGACCTGTCACAACAATACAGCTGGGAAAAACCTCACTTGACCGCAGCGAGTGAGCTCACCCTTCCCTGGCTTCCGAGCGAGAGCTGTTCTCTTGACCCTACACCCTGACATACTGTTGCTGCCCTAAGATATGAACGTGCAGAGCTCGCAAGCAAACAAACAAAAACTTCTCCCCAAGGCCAGGTCACAAATCACATATTTAGGAAGGAACTGATACGGGAAGTGTAAATACCATTCACTACAGATCACAACATCCCAATTTGAGGGCTGGTCATGAAAGCCTCCTTGTGATCTTACTGGGATAGGCTTCATGGGGACCCCAGCCACCAAATGTGGTCCAACATATTGCAGTGCGTACGAGAACACAACTGTTGCCTGCAACTCCTTCTTTTTTCTTTCTTTGGGGCGGAGAAGAAGGGCTTTTTAGCATATAAAACTGTACTCTGACAAGATTTTTTTGCACGCATTGTCCAGATAGAGGAGTTTATAATATTTTCACATGTACATGGGAGTTCATTCAATATGCTTTCTATAACAGTTACATGAGTTGGCATACAAGGCAGGAAAAAAAAAAGAAAAAGAAACCATACAGTGATCTTATTTTCCATTAGCAGTTTGAGCTGAAAAAGGTAATGAAAATAATTTAGGTTCTTTTGTCTTCACTTTAAAAGAGGTGCCAGGGACCTTGCTATACCGTTACACAGGAAGGGCAACTCCACCGGCTTCACTCCACAGCCTAATGATGAATTTCTGCTGCTGCAGCCAATATAAGCAGCTCAGCTCAGCTCTATCTTTCCGTTGTAAGCCAGACTCAGCCACCTCGGCTGTGCTGCATGTAGGGTTTCCCCCACCCACGCTCCAGAAAAGATGAGGCACATGCATGCCTGGGAGAAGGAAGCGGGGAGAAGAACTATGCTGGGTTTATTATTTGTGTGTACACACAGATAGGGTATTAGGAAAAAAAAGAGAGCGAGTTTTCTTACTTTGGGGTCCTTATTCTTGATCGCATGCCTAAATCTAATGTGAAAGAACGTAATTGTATGTGTTTCTGAATAGCGGTGTCAATGTTCAAGTAGGGATAAACGGTGAGTTTTTTAGTGTTCACCTAAATCAAATTGTTCACATCATCAGGAATGCAAAAGGTCCAACAAACTTTTGATGTTGCATGGAAATTTTAGTCAGCAAATCCTAGATAAAGCCTTCTACACAAGTTCAGATTTGGAAATACCTAAAAACTTATCGAACAATATATTTCACTCAAAATCACTAATATTGGCAATGGAACCAGATATTGATTAATGTAAAAGCAAAATAACTTACTCATGAAAGTCCTGAACAACGTAGTCAGCAACTTTAGGGAAAAGGGCAAGGGAAATACCTTACCCATCATACAGGTTACAAGAGTCTATGCAGGTCCTTCCCCTGATGAAGCGCTTGCAGGAGAGACACTGGTCTGGCCCTGGCCCCCAACAGCCATCGCTTGAGCATAACTCGTTACACACCATCCCATCAGCAGCTGCAGAGAGAGAGGATGCTATCATTAGCTTACATAGTCCTCTGAACCCCAAGGGAAAACATTTCAGTCAGCATTCTGCCATAGTCAGGGAAGTAAACTGAACGTTCAGATTTTCTAGAAACTGAATAGAGAAAACCCAGAAAATTATCATCATACCACTACAGAAACACACTGTGCAGTCACAGTTTGAATACTATACACACTTCTGGTTTGTTCCTTTCAGAAAGGATATGGTAGAGTGAGAAAAAGCTTTAAGAGCACTGCGTGATCAGAACTAGAGAAGAGCTTCTATACCAGGAATAAACAGACAAGTAGCATTAGGTATGGGTGAGAAAGGACATGATAAAGGTCTAAAAAATCATGAGTGACAAGAAGAAGGTAAGTCACATGAAACAATTGTTCATTGCTTCTTCCAAGACCCTCGTGGGCATTCAAGGAGACAGGAACCCAACAGGGTTCAAAACTGAGATTTTTCTTCATAGAAATTATAAATCAAGTTACAGAATTCCCTGATGCAGGAGACGGTAAATGGCTCTGCTGTACAAGACCTGTAATTCAGCAGGCAGATGAGCACTGCCTTATCCAATACCGTACCACAGATAACCTCATACATGAAAAGTCTGCACACTCATGTGTTATTACGGCTGGAATGCCTGAATATGTACTTTTTTTTTTTTTGTATCACACATACTTTCTTAATGACAACATCCAGGAGGTGTTCACAAGTATCTTTTTGGCTTTTCTTTTGCCTCAAAGCTCTAATCAGGTACAGCCAAACATAAAATAATTAAATTTAGGAGTAATTCCAGGTGTTCATTTAATTTCCTTTAAAGCGTTATTAATTCTCAGAGATTCCAGCACAGCAGGAGACCCCAAACCCAGAACATATCACAGTTCTAATTAAACAAACTTTTTTGTATGAGTAGTTTTATTTTCTAGTCAATGGCTCACTTTAAGTACTTTTCACACGATAAAAAACCACTCTGCTTTAGAGATCCCTTTATTCTCATTTTCAGTCTTTAGAATATTAGTAATTCTGATTTTGTTTTACACACTCTCGTCGTTGGAAGGCAGTTTCCTATTTCCCTTCTCACCTTTTTTTGTAACTTGAAATTGTGCTTTCATTACTAGTGATTTCCTTCCTTTTCAGTGTTCTCAGCTGTCAGACTACTCTGAGATCAGAATTTATTTACAAACACAGTGTTGCACTAAAATGTCCTTTCCAATAGCAAGTAACACTATTATAAGATAACTCAGAAAATATACTGAGTAACTTTATGCAAATAAAACAAGGGCTTTTCAGTAAAGAAAATCGTGATTACCCTACTGAAATCTAGCCAACACAGTGCCTGTAGTCTGTGAAAAAAGCAATAGAAAAAAATATCATTATTTCCTTCTGCTTATTTCTAAGTCACAGAAATGTTTTCATAAATGAATCTTGGCAAGAAGGGAGTGGGTTTTTTGACAACTTATAAAAACCTATTACACTTGTCTTTCTTCCTCTTCTTTAATTATAGGGATGGCCAAATAAATGTTTCAATTTTAGAAACATTATTTGGCATTCCCATGGGCTGGGAATGTTCTGAAGCTCCAGCATATCACATGGCCATATCTGGAAGGAAAGAACAATAATGCTTTTGACAGGGACTCATTTTCATTGAGAGTTTTAGAACAAGTGTTCATTCTTTATTAATGGGGTCACACAGGTGAGAAGCAGAAAGGTTCAATGTTTTTCCTCAGCCTAGATAGAACACAAAAAAATCAGCTACCTAAAAAAAGAAAATTATTGTTATTTGGCTATACACTTACAGGCCTGATCCAAAGCTCCATGAACTCCATAGAAAAGCTCACACAGACGTCCATTCACTTTGCATCACACCTGATAATGAATGTAATCATTTATTCAAGTTGTTAATTGGCAGCTAAATTGACGTGATTCGTAACAACCGCATTTATAACAACCTTTGCATAGAAAGGTTTCACCGTACACTGTAGGTGTCACTAAAGCCGAAAGTAATTATTTAACTAACTTTGTATAAAAGAATATTTTCTCTACATTTATTTTGTGTGCATCCATTTAACGTGAGCCACCTCTGACTGTTCCATAAAAAATACCATGCTTGTGAAAAATGGCAGATTCTTCACTTCAGCCCAGAATGGTAAAATCTAACTACCAGAGCACATTCTCTAGCAAATAACTTTATAGTCATTCATTCTGCACTAATAATGTTCATAATGAAATAAGTTTTATGCACAAACTGTGTTTAACATTACAGTTTATAGCAGTAGGCAATTAAAAGTCTGCATTAGATGAGATCTTCATGCATTGCATTTTAGATAAATGCTCTCCAAGTAATTTCCGCTCAGCTTATCAGTTTGAAGATGCCCATTTGCCCCTGAACTCTTAAACAGCCTCGGGAGACACTATCGGACTGTGCTCCAGGTGCAACAGCTGTTGAAGCCTCAACTTGTGCCTCACCCTCAAACCCTCTCCTGTACCCAGCCCCCAAGACCAGGCATCTTTTAGGGCCCACACAGTTCAGAAGCCTCTCGCTGATGATCACGTACTGCTGCCTTTTCCTTGGTGCTCAGCCTCAAAGGTGCCACTTTCTTCTATGTTCCCTGTATACATGAGTGTGGACACTGACGTTTCTATCCCTGAACGTGTGTAGGGAAGCTGGAGAAGAGAGAGGTCGCATTCCTTCCAGGCACCCACCCCTCTCTGGCCCTGCATCGGACAATATTAGAAAGACAACACAAAGCAATAGAGCACTGTGGGGTTGGTGGATTTTTTTTTTAATTCAAAACCCACACATCTGTTTTGCTCCTGTATTTTCAACATTCTACAAAGTAGTGAAGTCTGCCCTAGGGTTTTAACCAGCTTTTGGAAAAGCCATCTTGAAGGTGGTCAAATATTTGATGACTACTTTAACATTGTGAAGAAGTGGCAGAAATAACAAGATGAAATAATTGATGGTATCAGGAGTATAAAGTATATTTTGCGTGTTGGATATTTCTGTAGCATTTTCCACTGTCTTTAATCTGTTGTCTTTATCTTCCTTATTGAAAAAAAGAATAAATCAGAGTTCTGCCAAACCCTATGATGTCAGTGTTATCTCAAAAATGAAGCACCACTATAGACTGAACTTTTCAACAAATATTTTACTACCTGAACAATTTTTTAAGTATTTCCTCACTGATTTATATGGTCAGCTGAACACAGCATTAAACGGTATAGAAAAGATACTGCTATCTGGTGATATATCCTAAAAGTCACTTAAATGTGATGCTTACTAGGTCTTGGAAGCTCTTACGTGGTTTTTAAGAAAAGTTACACGTAGATATTAAATGTTTGCTGTAACTTGCTTTAAGCCATTAAGAATCACTAGGTAGTGAGGAAAGCAAAACCAGGCTGATCGTGACTCAAAATATACAAAGGAATAGTAATAAACATACCTGAGAGTGGCTGTGAGAATTATCATGGTCTAGACTGGTTTGTTCACTGGAAACCATGTGAAAAAAAAATCTTTAACGATATTTTTATTACCATTTCACACCCTGCTAGTTACCATGCAAGCAGACAGTTTTTCAACCACAGAAGACAGATTCCAATCCTGCAAATATTTACTTATGCATGTGCTTTCCCCATTCTGATTAGTTGTCTTTGTCACTCAGAGAGGCACGGGCATATCCCCAAGCATCTGCAGGATCGGGGTCCAGAACAGGCAAAATAACTGAAAGGCAGCAATGGAAACCCGCGAGGCTTGCCCACAGATCCCAAACATTCAGGCAGCGGAAGACTCAGAGAAAACCCTCCTAAAGCCCAGCCTGTTGGCCTATCCTGAGAATCACAGATGTTTCAGAGCATGCTGGAGAAATGCATCTGGCTCTAAGGAAGAGTTCTGCCTTACTCTAAGAAATTGTGAAGATTTTAGTTAAAATCTAACCTGCATCGGAACCCACTGAACTCCAGAGAGGTGCTGACTGACAGGCAGAGCTGAAGCAGCTCTTCGCATCTCATGCTGATTCTCAAAAGGCCACAAAACATTAATCAATTCATTCACGCAGACATGCATAGAGAGAGAAAACCACTGTTCCCTGTTAGGATTCAGGAATTCTGCTAAGACACTGCCTTCTGATCAGAGTAACTTGGCCTCTAGCCTACATTCATTAAATACAGTCCAATTAATGAACATAGGTTAGACTCCGTTTTTAAAACTAGCCCCTTGGCACTGTAGCTTACATTGTGACTTCTTAAAATGAAATGAATGAGAATTGTTTTCATCATGAAGATTCCCTTGGTGTTAAATTTTGTAAAATATCTTTAGGAGTATTTTTGTTCCTGGAAAATTATGAGTCTCAATCATAACAAATCCTCAACAAGCTAAACGTCCAACAAAGTTTACCTTTTCCCTTTGTGTGCAAATGTAGTGACAAGACAGACAGTGCAAGAGGATGATGTGACAGTACCTCCAAGCTCCCATTTGCCCTGGAAGCCTGTGTTTCAGTAGCTGTGGCTGCTGGGACTCAAAGGGACTCAAACTTAGTGATCAGAGGAAAGGGCAAAGAGGTATTTGACAAAGGAGTCCTGGCAACTAATATGGGAATATCTTCCAAACTACCATAGTTCAGCTATGTCCCCAAGCTCTCAAAACCAGTGAAACAAATGGGCTACTGTTCCATGAAGGGAAAAGAGCCTTGCCAAGTTCACCTGTGGTGGTTTTCCATTGTCTTCTAACATATTGTAACTTATAGAGAGCTTGAAGCAAAGAGGAGGCATTACTGTATGAGACACAGGGCCTATGTTCCACCCTACTACTGCTTATTTTACTTTTATACTCATTCTCCAGGAATGGAAGACAGCTGATTGTTCTTCGATTAAATGATGCATCATTATCAGTCAGCTATAGCCAATCTGCTGTTAGAAAACATCAAAGAGCACCAAGAGCAAGATTCTTCTCCCACACTCAGCAGTTTTTCATACGGTAGAGAGGAAACCTGTGCTCTCTGGAAAGTCCACAGGCTCACATATCTGACAGGAAGATGCGACCACTAGGATCTCGGAATATAACCCTAGTGATTCTTGCATAGTCATCAAGACCTTGTGCTTCTTCATACAGATTCTGTTCCATACGTGAAATCTCAAAGAGCTAATTCTTCTTGTCACAACATACAAAATACACTTGTTACTAGACTGCTAGCACAGGACTAGGTTCCTCCCCATCGCCTATTAAATTCCAACCCCGCTGCAGGGAAAAGCAACTAGCAACCCACCATCCCTGGGCAGACGTGATTCTCTTTCTTGGCAACACCTTTATTTCTCAAATAGTATACCATTTTTCGTAGTTGGTTTTCTATGTGGAGGCAGAAAAAACCAGGCTGCATACCAGAACTACACGCCATCTACACATGCTCTCGCTGGCAAGACTGAAGGCACTAGTTATTCACGGGAAGTCAGGAGGTTTTTCAGCCTGAGAAAAGAAAGCTCCAGGGAGACCTTATTGTGGCCTTTCAGTATTTAAAGGGGGCCTACAGGAAAGATGGGGACAAACTTTTTAGAGGGCCTGTTGCGATAGGACAATGGGTAATGGCTTTAAACCAAAAGAATGAAGTTTTAGACTAGATATAAAGAAGAAATTTCTTACAATGAGGGTGGTGAAACACTGGCCCAGGTTGCCCAGAAAGGTGGCAGACGCACCATCCCTGGAAACATTCAAGGTCAGGTTGGACGGGGCTCTGAGCAACCCCGTCTAGTTGAAGGTGTCCCTGCTCATTGCAGGGGAGGTTGGACTAGATGACCTTCAAAAGTCCCTTCCAACCCAAACTATTCTATGATAAACTTCTATCAAGAAAAGTTTTGTTCAACACATCCTTCTGTCTCACGTAAGAGAACGTTTACATCAAAGGATAAAGTATGCTGCAGTTTAAAACTGGACAGTGGTCTGCTGGAGGTTAAGAAACATCCCTTTCCCTCTACACCTGCAGGCACGATCACAATTAAACTATCTACATCAACTGCAACAGGCATTTCTTTAACCTTCACCTTTTTAACTGGTGTGTAGATACACATCATTATCATCGTCATCATACCCCAAAAAAGTCAGGCCTAACAAGACCTTCTACTTCATGTAGCTCTTACATGGCAGAAAGGATTAGAAAAATAACTGAACAGCAGTGATAAGCGTACAGTTTGTTTCACCTAACACTGGAAGGTACACTCATACTACAGTGATGAGCACAGCCACAAATCCTCTCAAAACGTAACAGAATAGTACTTCCAAGGGGGGCAGGGGAAGAACTAAAAGAATAAGTTAAAAGTAGGACCATAGCCTGAAAAAAACCAAAGCAAACATTTATGGATGGTCAAAGCACAAAACTCAGAAATATCTCTTAAACACACAGCAATTTAATGAATGTCCTTCTTGCTAGCAGTCTAACAGATGCTTAAAATGAACTGTATTGCTGCTACAATATGACTGTATTAATGCAATTTCCTGCCTGATCTCTGCAGAACCATTCATAGCATTCATTTGCTTTTTAGTACTATGATCTCAGTCCAGGTACTGGCAAGTAAGCTTTCCTGAAAGACAATCAAGCCCAATTAAAAGTAATCTTCTTTATCAGACAGGTCAAATGCAGAAAGGAGGAACTCGGTGATCAAAACCAGTCCCTGAAGCGACCTTTCTGGATTGAGACAGAGTCACTTTGGTGAAGCAGGGTAGAAGAAGCAAAAGATGCTAATCTCACTCCGTAAGGAAAGGGCTGTACTCTTCAAATCTGTGAAATCAGTGCCTTTCATGAACACTACATTCACTCTACAATTACGGCCTTCAGAACTCATATTTGTGAAACCGGATCTCTGGAAAGTTCACATCACGGTAAGGAAGCAGTGCCCTCTCCCTTCTGTGTTTCATTTGTTCCTACTTTAAAACATTTCATTTGCCTATAAATCTGCTCAGAGGCAGACTGGGCCAAATCCTTAGATTCTGTAAATGACCACAGCTCCACCGATGTCCATGGAGCTCCAAGAGACATCAGCCAAGTTCCTGGGCTGCTCACTGCACTGTACCCTGTCAGTAATTGTATCATTTTCCCTCCAGGTGAGCCAGTTATAGGCACGAAGACTGGCACTGAGCAGCAGTACTTACTGCAGTTCTCTGCCTTTTTGTTTCGATGAATCACCGTCTTTTGACTGGGTGTGCTGAAGAGGCTGGTCCAGTTAACAGTGTGATAGTAGCACAAATTGCTGTTGTCTGTTATGTAGATGTTGCCAGCACTGATTTGCTTCAAGGACTGAAACTGCAGAGAGGTAATACCTTGTTGCTTCAGGATGAGTAAGGAAAGGCCACTGTGATGAAAACAAAAGTAAGAGAGAACAGGAATTAGCTCCAGAAGGTGGAACTTAACTAGAGCTGGGTGGGAATTTCCCACTACAGTTAGTTCCTAATGTCAAGATGACCTTTTTGGCAAAACTGGAATTTGGTCAGAAAACTTATTTTGAGGCAACACAAATATTTTATGAGTCAACATTCAGTTCTACTGCCTGGAAAATTATGAGCCCTGTGATATCGCAAGCTGTGATGCTCACACAACTAGGCCAACCGGGTCAGCAAAACACCTCAATTAGTTACGTTTCATCCATTAACATGTTTTTTGAGATAAGGTGCTGTTGAGAAAACTGAGTAAAATCCAGATTTTTTTTCTAAGACAACAGAATTCATACTATGATAGTTTATATGCTAAGGAGAAACTGACAAAGTCATGCAAAATGTATTAACATCTTCTGTCAGGCATCAAATTAATGTCATTTATAGTAATACAGGAAGAAATTGTTATTTTCAAGGAAATTTTTCCAACCCATTTTCTACATTTCATTTTTATTTTTTGTTGTAATATGTGGTTATCTCCTTTCTTCATCAAAGGAACAGTAAATGATTGTGTAACATGGAAATGACTGCACATATTTTATGACTGAAGATTAGTGAAGACAATATCCAGTTTTTGGGCATCCTTTAGGTTATTGTATTTTAATTATTATAATTGTTTTCCAGCTGTTCCAAATAAAAATTGCTGCTTCCAAACAGAATGCTGGGCTGTAATTCAATGTCAAGGTTTCACTGCTATTCATAATCTGCTTTGGTTGTTGTTTAAGATGCCAGCAGAATCCCATGACTGATTTACTATATTTACACAATGGGCAACCAGGGGTTGCAGTATATATCATTCAGATGCCTTCTTGTGCTTCCCTCATTATTTTTCACCACATTTTTTTTCTCTTCAAATCAATTCCCCCATATGAGTTTTCATACAGAAACATCTCTGGTAAAAATGGCACTACAGAGCTAAGGTACACCCCACCTGCAAGGTACCTCAGCGATGTCAGTGTCCTTACATGTATTTATCTTCTACCACTTCTTAAGACGACGACGTTCTTTGGGCACATGAGCCTGCACTTCTGATAAATGGTGCTAAATTCTACTATTAATGTCTTTTCAACTTATGTTTCACATTCTCAAGCTATTTTAAACCATAAAATGTACTTTCTAGACAATGAGTTAATAGCTACAGCAATCAACCAAGATGATGTCCTTTTTTTTTGAATCATTATGTTCAAAAGGTATTACCTATTATAAACAACTGATTAGCAAAGATACTGTTAATGAATACCTTGTTAACAGAGAAAAACATATCAATTTGTGATGCCCCTCCCAAAGGATGGTGCACTCTGTGCTACTAAACAAGGAATCATTGAATACTATTAAAAAGTTATTCCATCAACAGAGGAAGCACCTTACCTATAGAGAGCTCTTCCACCGATAGTAACCAGGTTAGAAAACACCCTGAAATCTGTCATATTCTCAGGCCACGACTGTATATTCAAATACCCTGGAGAAGAAAAAGGCAAGCATTGGAATGCCAATGATTTCAACCACGAAGACTGCTTTATCACATACATGAATTGGGGCAAGCTCAGCCTATGAATGAAAGACAGTGTTGGTTTGAGAAAAAGAAATAAATAGGTAATGAATGCTGCAGACTAATGTCTTTGAGTTCATCAGCCTGCTCACCACTGTCTCCTCCCCAGGAAGGCAAAGGAGGACTCTAACAGCCACAGCAGCATTACATCCACTGTCAACAGCCACAGTGAGGGTGAACCTAAACCCAGGCTGGAACCTTGAAAGGCCCTCCCAGACTTTTCTAAACAGCAGCAGCCGAAAAAAAAAGATTTGCCTGAATTAGGAACATTCAGTTTTAAAATGAAGTTGAGAGATCCATAATTAGAAGATGACAAGACTTTCCTGAAACAAAGAACTTGCGTTCGTTTCTGAGTGTGTTTGAGGACTGTTCATCACCAGAGAGCATTCTCTGCACAAGTGGAACTACGTATTTTTTTGTGGTACCCATCCTCAGCAGAGCGCAGTTCCCTCTGATTTTGATTCAGTAGTGGACTGAAATGCAGTACATCTTTAAGCATAGGGATAATTCCACCTAAGTAGTAGAGTTGAGACTGTCAATTAGACAGTGTGCTTAAGAATGGCAAATTACAGACACCTGGATGCCAGATTATCTTTGACATTAATTAGGGAGAGATTTAGAGTTTACTTTCATTTTTTAATCCCAGTGGCTTGCTGAAATACACAACTTCTGAGAGGTGAAGCACATGGGAGAGAACTTACTTCACATGCCAAACACTTGTTGAGCTCCACCCAGCGACAATCGTGCTATAGTGTCCAAAGATTTTTTTGTGTGTGCATGGAATAGGATATTTTTGCATTTCCCTATCTATACATAACTAGCAATCAATCAAGAACTCAAAGCTGTAGTATCTGCCTCCCTGCCTCGGAATGGTGAGACAAGAAGATGCAAGAAAACAAAGTACTGTGTTCTTGCTACATGACCCCACTGAAAAGTCACAAAATACGGTACTACCTCCCCACGCATACGTTTCTTTAAATTACAGAAGCTAATTTGCAGCAGCATCTGCTATTAGACCAACAGAAGTATCTGCAAAACCAGATTGACTGGTCTGGCTTTTTCCAAGGCATATTTCAAACACTTTCAAGTGAGGACCAAGACCCCCCACCCTCTCAACAGTAAGGTCTTGGTCTTCTGATGCTTGTGTACCCCCAACATAATGAGCGTTCTGGCCTCTAGCAGAGGACAACACATTTGTAAATGTCAACTGATGCTGAAGTTGTTGTGTATTAAACTTTCACAAGTTTAAATTGAGAGTTTAAAGAAAAAAGCACCTTATGTTCTTCAGAAAACCCAACAAATGATAACCATAAATGCAAAGTGAGAAGTTCAGATTCTAGGAAATCAGAAGTATGTTACCTGTTATCTCTCTCACTGTTTGGAAGATATTTAATTTCTCTGGATTGATTGCAGCGATTGTGTGATACGGGTCCCTGAAAGATTAAAAAGATAAAATGTGATAATCTGAATAAAAAAATATCAGGTTCTCAAAGCTATGCCATGTAGAAAGCAATATTCAGGAGGTCAACACTTTTCTTTTAGGCAGATCCAGATTTCTTTAGACTGTTTCCAGTTTCTTCAGACTGCTGTTCCTGCAGAACCTGTGTCTAACTTCTCCCAAGTCATCTCAAAGGAAAATAATGATGCTTAGCATCTTTAAGCATCAAATCATTAACGTTTTAGCAAATATTTATGCTCATGGAAAACTGAAGGATTCTAAACAACCATGTGTGACCTCCCTAATGGAAAGATAAATTTTCAACATTTTTTCCAGGAACACCAGCTCAAATGGTACAGTTGTGATACTGTGCTACCAGGAGTAACAGAACTGCTACCGGAACGAGTGACAAGCTTTAAGCAAAGCAAAACTAAGAGCTTGCCAGCAGTTGCTGATACGTGGCATTAAAAGGGTACACTTTTCAGAAGGTGTTGAACAGGGAACAGCAAAAACCACAGATCCTTGCCAACCAAGTTTGTCACCTGAGAAATGACCCCCACCAAACATTAAAATCTCAAAGTTAGATCCACTACAGTGTAAAAAGATGAAGCTGACCTTGATTTTGAGAGTGCCATCATTTAGTAAATATTTTTCCCCCTAATTTTAAAGGAGTAAAGACTCTCCAACTATTTAAGAAGCCGACTAGAAGCCTAACCCAAACAAAAATCCTTTGAAAATCCAGGAAAAGGCTCTTCTGCACACCAGATTATGGTATTTTTGTGGTTTTTCTGACAGTAGGAAACATCCTCAGTAAATGTGGAGCGTGCATTTCTACCTCTCCTCCTTCTGCTTTCCAAGAGACAACATTCTTGGAATTGGAACATGCAGGTAATCAACCAGGCTGTCTTTGGGACAGGCCTCACAAGTCTATGAGGGGACAGACTGATGAGAGCACTTCTAACCATCCTGGAGGCCACTCCAGCTTAGCAGCAACAAAACGAGTTCTTGAACCTTAACATAAAGCCCAGTGGACCACGAAGCATCATATACACTTAATTTTAACAATTTGGGGCCCTCAGAAAACTAGATAACAAGTTTTGACTACTTAACAGGAACACAACACTTTGCTTTTAAAATGCACTACTATTAAAAAAGAAAACCCCTGCCTGTAGTAAACATGAGGTTGCTGAATTTCATCTCCAAATCCTATGACAAAGCAGTCTTTAAAAATACAAATACACATTTAAACTCCTTAAACAGCCAAATGTCTGCTCAGATGTTTTATCGACACAAAAAACTGTAGAATAATGCAGTCATCTTCTAGCATTCTTATCAGCAAAGCCATGATTTCTCAGTAGAACAGGCACAGCTCCAAGAATGAGCGAATTTTCTACATAGAATGAGAGACAAAGTGGTACACAGTTTCAACAATACATGTCTACTAAAATAGAACAAAATACTTTAACCCTATGCTTTATAGTCCTTAATTTAGATATTTTTCGGATCAATACGGTTTTATTCAAGGTTGGTTTTGGTCCCTCTGATTTCAACAGATTTTTTAATAAGGTTCATCTCGTAACTTTGCCGCTAATACAACCTTTGCAACAAAAGGAGTTCTAATACCCAAAATTACATTTCGTATAATGTACTGGAATAATCCACACCAAATTGCTCATGTCCTCTAGCTGCTTGTCTTGCATGTACTAGAATACTTCCTGTCCTGTGAGATCTAATAGTTTTACATCCAGCCTCTCAGTCAGTCGTATGGCCAGATCAGGAAGTGTGCCAGCCTAAGCGCCGACTCCTGTGTGACCTTCTTCGAGGCTTCAAAAAGTTCAGAGCAGCGTTTCCTTGAACGACTTGAACCAAAGTCCTTCTTCCTCCTATGCTACATTAACCTCTCACACCGTACTCCCTGCTGGAGCGATGAGAAGACCAACTGCAGAGTGGAAGCTCGCGCTTGCTGGCCTTCTGAGAATCACCGAGCTGTAGGGCCTCACCGAAGCGGATTTTCAACCGTCTCATGGCCGGAGTCAAGTTGCAGGTGAAGCATTATAACCAATCACTATACCAAATCAAGGAAACAAGCTGTTTCTTTCCACCTCACCTAGTAGGGAAATTTGAGCCAAGCAGCCTAGTGTCAGCCACTTTCTATAAACTTATCTGAATCTATAGAAAGGCTAAAGAAAAACCTGCTGGTACTACTCAGACCAGAATTCCATTTCAGATCAATCTGCAGACATTCAGTTAATTGCATTTTCACTAGGCCATACAGCTGCAAACATGGACTTGGTCTGGGAACTGTATTTAAGCAAGCAATGTTGAAAGCTCCGAAGAACCTAAAAAACAAGTTCAAATTTGAAGCCTACACAGTGGTAGAAGCAATTGAATATTTTTCACTGTTAATGTCCCACAAAGTATCTGCCTACTTATCACAACAAAGGGGCAAAAGGGTTTAATCTCATTTGTGCATTTTGAGCATTTTGCTCATTTTAATAGGTCCCAAAATACCTCCAAGTGTCACATGTAATTCACCATGGTTGATTACGACACGAAAAGACTGAGGGAATTGGGTCTATTTAGTCTGGAAAAAAGACGGCTGAGAGGTGACCTTATTAATGCTTACAAATACTTAAAGGGTGGGGGTCAGGAGGATGGGGCCAGGCTCTTTTCAATGGTGCCCGGCAACAGGACAAGAGGTAACGGGCACAAACTTGACTATAGGAAGTTCCACCTAAACATGAGGAGGAACTTCTTTACTTGGAGGGTGGCAGAGCCCTGGAACAGGCTGCCCAGAGAGGTGGTGGAGTCTCCATCTCTGGAGACGTTCAAAACCCGCCTGGACACGTTCCTGTGCCACCTGCTCTAAGGTGACCCTGCTCTGGCAGGGGGGTTGGACTAGATGATCTCCAGAAGTCCCTTCCAACCCTATGATTCTGTGATTCTATAATTAGTAAGAAGATACAATCGTATTTGTCTTCTCTCAATGACAGAAAGAATACAATGCAAGAAAGCAGCTAGTTGCATTGGACCTCAGCTGACCATTAAAACAGAGTATGTCTGTCTTCCCTGGATGCATCCCACCTTGGCATCCGCACCATGCGTTCACCTTAGCTACAACGGCAAACACACAGTGCACCGACCTGCAAACAGCAAGGCCCTAGTTATCTGCCTGGTACATCTTCCTTTAGAAGGAGACATTGGTGAGAATTTTAAATACTGGTTCTGTACCTCCACGTCTTCAACCGTGACTAAGAGTTATTCAGTATACAGCCCTGTTTAAACCAAAATACTGGATTTAAATACCAGTGAGTTTTGTGCATCTCTGCAATTGAACCTTGAATATATACTTCAAAACTGATTGACGAGAGGCAGCTTTTTTTGCAAGCATCTGCAGTGACAGCCACCCAGGCTATAACAATTTATGCTAGGTGAGGCACTCTCTCTGCATATTCTGCCCATCAGACTGCTGGTCACACAAAATTCAAACAAACTAATGGAAAGCGACTTCCCTTTCTCCCTTCTATTCTCTAATTAGCCATTATTGCAAGCCAGTACCGAGAATCTCATAAAGTAACAAAATATCACAGTTGTCTTTTCTCCTTCTAGTGCAGCCTACTTCATCCTTTTTTTTCCAGAGGTTGCGTCATAAGAATCAAGGTAACAGTTTCCTTCATAATGTAAGGCAGAAAATGAATTTATCCTGGATCTGCTATTCTGTAAAAGAAGCCAGTGGCCATCATTAAGAGGTGGACGCAATTTGTTTCAGCTGGCACCATGACATAACGTCTTAACATTTTGTCACTTACCCGTGAATCCCAGTAACAAGGAAGATAAGGTTGCCATTGATCTTGGTACAGTTTATGAACTTGTCAATGTTGCTGGAATCCACCGTCTGAGCTGACACTAAACTCCCTGTTCCAATGCCATCACATGCTGCCAAAACAAGAAGTTTGTGTAAAGAACGAGGAAAAACAATTACTGAATCAGAATATGTTCTTCTAGACACCAGTCTTCATTTCTTTCAGAGATAAAGCAGCAGAGAGGTGTTAAAATGGCACCCTTTCCCTTTTCCCAAAGAAGCACGTGCCGATTTGAAAAAAGCAACTAGCTAAAGTACCTGCCAGAGAAGGACATCCTGGCACACAGGGTAAGGTATTTTACAGTGGATCTAAAGGCAAGTGTGAACACACAAAATCCCACTGAAGCCAGCTGTAACCAGCTAGTTAATGACTTAGCTCAGACTAGCCTGGCGGCCCTGCCATTTATTTGTGCACTACTCACTGCAGAAACTGAGGGGTCCCAACACTGCCATCTCACAGAGCAAGGCTAAGAGCTTGACAGGAACACTACGCATGTATTTGCAGGCACAATACTATCTATCCAGCAAAAGAGTTATTTACTGCAATTAGGTGAAAGGGCTGGATGTTGCCTTCACTTGGAATTCAGCGTGTCAGTATCCTGCCTTGGCAGAGATCTCTGTGTTGGACTGTTTCAGCCACGTGGAGTGACTGCTGATTTACAGAGTTTTTCAGTAGCTTCATTGTGAATTCCCTTCCAGATACGGCTTCCACCAGGACTGAAAGGTGGCACAGGCCCCCCTGGCAAAACCGATGCTGCTTTGCTTCTGAGACCTTCAGGAAGGGAGCAGAAAGATTCCCTAGTGGAGCTTGGGACAGCAAAGTAACCTATAGATTTGAGTCTTCTCAACAACACCATCACTGAAAAACTTCTAGTCTATGTTTTAGACACTTACAAAGGAGGTAGAAGATTCTGGGAAAACAGAGACATTTTTAAAAAACAAAGGAAACAAATGGAAACCTAACATTGTATTGACAACTATGAGACACACCATACACTGCAGCCAGGGCTTTAGTACGGCCCCTTATGCAATGACAGAAGGACATTAAAATAACCTAATAAAGAATTCTTTCAGATTTCTCTAAAACCAACAGAGAAATCCCTTTCATTTTTATCTAATCAAAAGTAATTGGTTTGGTTATATTACCATTACAGCTCAATAAATTTTCGTTCTATTTTATATGCTTCACACGCCGCCTACTTAGCTCAAAGTTCTGTGGGTATCCAAAGGCTATCGATATTCTACAACCTACTCATGAAGGGTATTTCATGCCAAAATAACACCCTGCTCCGCTCTACTACAGCACAGACTATAGACAAGAAAATTTATGCTAAACTCCTGCCTACCTTTAGGACAAATGTCAGTGCAGGGCTTACACATCTTAATACCGTTTTCTTCAACCTCCATCTTGGAGCTGGGACATGCACGGACACAAGAGCTGGAATCCACCACAAAGTTGTCTGAAGAGAGGAAGAAGATATTGGCAGAAACTGAACCACTGGAGTGAAGAATACTGGGACACATGCTTTTGGATGCTGTGTCAATACATACGATTAATTACCACATTAATTACCACAATTAATTATTAATTCCACATTGACATTAACACTTAATGTTCAGTGTTTTCAGAAGTGTATAAGCAAGCAAATTAGGCATGATTTTGGACACTTATGAAAATCCATGAATTGTGAGGCCTGATTCCCCCTCCTCCCCCAATTTGGTTTCATTATTATTTCTAGTAAAAAAAGCTACAGTAAGTGGAGAGAAATAAAACAAGATGCTCTGCCCTGTCTCTTTCATACACATACAAATATATACATCTGGGATAAAACACTGCACAAGACAATGACAAGGATTCCAATTTTGCCTTGTAAAACAACTGCCAAAGGGGATATAGACTGATCCTACCTAACTGAAAGCTTAATACCGCCAATAGAGGGAAAAAAAAGGAAAAAAGTTCAATGAAGTAGCTTAACAAAGAATCGCATCCCTTAAGCAGTGCATGTTATACCAGTTTTGTAAAAAAATACTATCTTGCTTCAAAAAACCCACCACCCTATCACAGACAGAACTAAGCCTTGACAGTCACAGCCTCAGCCTACTGTCCACCTGAAGTTCTCCAAGAGATTCAAAATTTGGATTTTTGGTTTGGGTTGAATTATATTTCCATTTATTATAGATTACCCATCCTTCCTACATGTAATTTATGGATAAAGTAATTAATGCACAACACAACTGTGAACTGAAAGGGAGAGCAAGAATATTGTCTCCCTTATTTTTCCTTCTAACTAAAAGAGCAGTATCAAAGACTATGTAAGTGCTGACCCTCTAATTTTTTCTGTTACTTGTCATCATCTGTTTGGTATCTCAGAAGCATGCGTTTTTTTACATGCATGAGATTATTCTCTTTTTAACTTCCTCTTCCCGTCTAATTTTACTCCGGAGTTTTAAGACTGTATTGCTGTCAGTATTACATGGTCTTTCCTCATTGGCCAGAACTGCTCAGCAAATAGTTACGGTAACTTTCTGTCAAACCATCGTTACTTCAAGTTAAGAAAAGGGCATCAGTATCGTGAAAACATTTGGTGCCAGGTAGTACTGGTGGTGGACTGTTACTTTTCTGAAACAGAAGTTTATATCCATTTACAATCCCACTAACTATTTTAACAGTTCATTTGGAAATTTACACATGCTGACCTAAAGCAGGACTGTCACTTGTGGTGACCGTGAAAACAGAAACCTAGTAAATTCCCTTTCTTTAAGAAAATAGCTATATTATAGGTCACTTGGGCAGTGCCACTGCCTTTAGTTAACACATGACTGAGTTATTACAGGCTGCAAGCACGTGTGGAGTGATTCCAGATACTGCGCTATGCACCTCGCTCTCATTCTTGCATTGTTTTGTAAGGCTCCTGAAATGCAACTCAAACTTTCCATCACTGCAGGAAAAGGCAGGTAACACAGCACTTACGTGGGCACTTTTTGACACAAAAAGCCCCATAGGTGTACTTGGCATTGTGATTATGCTCCAGCTGGAAGGTGGTAGGATTGTATACAAAAGTCTGGGGGCACTGCGTGACACACGCACCACTGTCATTGAAATTCATACAGGCCTGCAAAACAAGGGAAAAAAAATATTAAATTAAATTATACAACTGTTTTGGGGTTTCTTTTTAGTTTAAAACACAGTTTTAGTTGTTCAGATGCATTGCAACAGTGAGGAATGTGATACATAGTTTTGTAACCTTCATTTTGGCTACTTAGATTTCTTGCTAGGGTCTTAGCAAATACATGATTTATAAAAGGGGGCTCAAAGAACTCCCTTAATCTGAAACACGGTTGACTGTTACAGCACTTCTTACAAAAACATAACAATACTGTAATTTGTTTCATAACTGTTGTTACTACTAGCAATCAGCTAATTCACAACTCGATAGGACATTCTAAAACTGCCAAGAGTGAACGGCTATTTATCATAGTCAGTCTAAACAAATGCTAATGACTTTTTCAGAGGTCCAACCTTTAGATTTCTTACATCGTCCAGCTGAAAACTGAAATTCCCAATTAGAAAGCAAGAGGGATAAGAGCTTCTTTTGAGCTAGCACAGGAGGGGGTCATTTCCCTAAGTGGCAAGTTTAACAAGGTCAGTTGCTTCACACACTGAGAAAAGAAAATAAGACTCTGTATCACTTAGCATTCAAGCTCAGCCACCCACAGCTGAGAGAGGACAGGGCCCTGACAAATGAAGAGGCGAGCGTGTGGATAAAGAGAGTAATGGTATGCAGGGAAAATAATTGACCATACAAGGTTGATAATTAGTAATAGAAAAACGCCACCAATTTTGACAATCCTTATCACCACGTATCGTGTCTATGGTTTTAACTGCAGCTTATAAAAAGCTGTTGGGAGCAATATTCACAAAGCATACTGCAAATGTTACATCTCATCTGAATACGAAAGCTGTAGCCTGGCTTGGATCCTCTAGCAGTTTAAGCAACCACTGCTACTGGATTCTGCTTCCCCACTAAGCTGCCTTCCAGAAGCCAGCTTGCTTTCTAAGGTTCAGTCGAGGAACGAATCCTTCTGGTCCTTTTCCAGATTGTAAAAAATACAGATGGTTTTGAATCTTTAATGAGTCAGCAAGTATACCAATATGTGGGTTTTGTCCCTTCCCCTCCAGGGCTGGAAATGAGAGAAGAGTGAAAAAGATTCCTCGGTTCTGCTGCTTTTACTAACAGTTCTTACCTCCACGCAGATCAGGGCCAGCAGGACTGAGGGAGGTTACCTGCCACCTCAGAAGATTTCAGAAGGGAGAGGCTAATAATGTAACCAGGGCAGAAGGACACACTCTGCTGCTGAAGGGGACAAACAGGGTGTTATAGGACAAAGGCACTGTCCTATTGTCCTACGTGGAGCGTGAGCTTCCACCATCCTCAGGAGCTTGCAGGCAGGCCAAACTGATACGGTCTTTTCTGGTTCTTTAAAATGCATATTACAAAAACCGTCAGTTTCTCACAGAACCAGGGGTTGGTTTGTCTGGCTTTTTTTTAAAAAAAAACAAAGATAAATACAGAGTGTTATTTCCCTACTAAGAACTGGATGGGACGCCCACTCGATGAAGAGGGTCGTGTCACTTTTCTGGTTCCAATGAGCACTCAGCCAGGCCCTGCTATGCATTTCAAGGTTTAGATCCAGTTTGGTTTTGAATGCAAGATAAGAACATCTTTAAAACTTTCTTTGAGCATGTTTGCTTGCAGTTATGTCAGATGATGATTATTGTCTTGCTTTTAGAAGTGAGTATGCAAATGAGTGTATGGCAACATATGGAGGAGGATGAAGTTTATCTAGAAATATTAAAACCATATTTACAACAGGATGCTGTTGCAAGCTGCCATAATACACTACAGGATTTGTAATGCTTCATAAACTGTGCCTTTGATTATTAATAAATACTAATTTAGCTTGTTTCCTCAACGCATTTTTTTACATCCGCTGTTGACTTATAAGGTACCCTATCATGTACATGACAATCCTCTGATAATGGTTTAGCAAATTCGTAAGGTAAAGCACACTGACACTCTTCAGAGAGATGGCACTTCTCAGGAAAAGCCCACCGAGAAGATTTGGGAACTTCTAATTTATTACTATAATGCTTTGTATAGATTTGTAATTGCTTCAATAATATATGCAAAATTCTAGCATTTGGTGCTAAATGCCGCTAATTTGTGAATGAAAGCACAGGAACACACACAGGGAAAAAACAAAGTTGTATCTCAGCTGAAAGCTAAGCTCAGCTGTCTACAGCCTAAAGGATTACACTTTTCACCCAGTGTGTACTAAGCAAGTAATGACTAGCCCCGAAAATTGCCAGATCCCTGCTGAATTTCTTTTACATCGCTCTCAGGCCAGGAGTGAATGAGAATAAAGCCCTGGGTGCTTCTCTGCTGGATCAAACCAAAACCGCTAGTTGATTTTTTTAGCATGCATATTCCCGTAACTGCAACAGTTCAGAAAGGCTGACTCATTTTCTTTCAGGCCACAGTATTACAGAACTTATGCTGCAAATAACTCGTCCTTAACCTTTGAAAATGGAAACACAAGATGTGGGTTCAACACATCAGCTTTGAGGATGTTCCTCAACAGTCATATGGGAACAACAACTGCATTTTCCTCTTTCCTTTACCTACTTGGATTGTACGTGGCACAGGAATGAATGTTATTTTCCCATTTCTCTAGTCCAAAGCCAACGCAGAACTTCCAGTGGGCACTGGACCAGGTGTACCACAGACGCTGAGCATCTACTTGTGCAAAGCCCCAGCCAGAAAGAACAGTTCTAGTAAAATCTGGCAGCAGTTACGTCAGGCCACCACTGCATTTCATCAGCAGCGAAAGAACAGCATTTAGAATGCGATTTTGAAGCACGACACCTACCACTCTCAAACGATACCTGAACAATGAGAAAGTTTCAGGTTCAGCCAGGGAAAGGTTAATTTTTGTTGGTTCATTATAACCCACTTGCCTACAATATCAAAACATCTACAATCGTCCATACCATAAGATACCGCCTCCTAGTCTTATCTGTCAGATTTTAAAAGGAGCCTATCCGACTTCCTAGATATCTGTCTCTTCAATCACTTGGGTACCTTTGAAAATCCACCTCTCTGTGCATGTTCTAGTTCTAGGCTTCTTTAGGCCTGGGTTTGCTTCCCCTGAAAACATTAGCAAAACTTGTCTCTGCAACCCAGTGGGATGAGCTACACGTTTTTCGAGATCAGTGTTGGGTTCTGAAGCTGCTTACACTGTGATTATAAATAATGACTACAAACAAGAAAAATTTGTCTAAAGGCCTGTACGTTCAGATGATCTTTTTTTTTAAGGAAAAAGCCTTCTCCTCTTTTTAACTTAAGCTACTGCTAACATAGTAGCATGCATCTGAGGTAGTATATTTTGGAAACCACTTTCCTTCCATCTCCACTAAGAAGCATGGCCAGTAAAAAAGCTGAGTTGAAATCAAGCCTGGCAGTAATAGGGGACACCTTTCACAGAGAAGCTAAATTGCGTTCTTGACTTTCAAATACTAAGCACACAGAGCAGTAACAAAAGTCATGCTCAAATGTAATGATAAATACTTCTAAAAATTCCCTATCACCTCTGAAAGTTAATTTTAGAAAAGCAAAAGATAAAAATCGCAGAGATTAGCATATTAATGGTTCCCAATCTGTATTTACAAATCTCATAAATCTGTTAATGGGTAATATTAAGTAGGTAAGTGATGTTAATATAATGTGAAAAATATTAAATGCTAAATTTTGCAGTCTAAATCCGGGAGTGTGCATGCAATACATTAAAAGGGACAAAATTGTGAATTTCATGGATTAAAGCATTAAGAATTTGCAATGTGACTGCTAGGAAGAAGAAAAATGAGAAGTCTCACACGTACAAAGCAATCAGTGTCTTTAGGTCCAGAACAGCCTCCAGCGCATTCCCGGTGGCAGCAGTCGCTGACGTAGGGCCCGTAGCACCGTCCATCGCACTGCTCTGCACACACCGTCTTCGTCACTAGGAGGAGGCAGGAAAATCAGCACGTGAGAAGCAGAACTAAGGAGAGAGCTCTTCAACTGCACGCTGAGGAAAACACCAAACCGAAGAGCATACTGAAAAAACCCTCAAGTTTTACAGTAACTGCTTCAGTGGTACTGGCCACTTACATCCTCCACTTGATGGCAACCAATGTGACAAATCGGCAATGAGATAACAGAACACAACCAGCACATTGGAACACACCTGGAAACATCACTTACCTTTTCTAAGTAACACAATCCAGCCTTCATTCACAGGGAAACAACTATATCATCCCAACTGGAAAGCACAGTGATTTAAGTGGTACCATACTACTGTACCTCAGGGCTTAGGCTGGTGCAAAGAATGGTCAACAAGTGCGGCACCTTCCTCCCCTCACTCGGCTATCGCCACTACCTTTATTTCATGGCAAAAGAAATCAATATTATCTGCAGGACTATACCATCCACTGCCAACAGAATGCCAAGAAGCTGTGCTGTCAGCTGTCTTTTGATAAAAGCAGGGATGTTACACTTCTGTAATTAACCTTTACCATTTATTTTGTTAAAAGCATTTAATTACTTCTCTATGGAAAACACTTTCCAAGAAGCCAGAGAGTGCAAAATTCCATCCAACTTTCTGCTCGATTCTACTTATCGCTAACTCCTTTGTAAGTACTTTGCAATCCAAATTCCCCCCACTACTTCTGGAAATACTTAAGGTAATGCCAAAGCTTCTTGATAAACACAATATTTATTTAGGACATAAAAACGTAAGTAACCAAAGAGACGGCATCATTCATAATCAGCAGAATAAAGCGATGCATTTTTAGAGTAATTCCATCTTGCTGATACCAGAGGCAAACCCCCAGACAGAAAACACTTTCGTGCCTTATGCAATCTGATTTAAGAAATAAGGGAAATTTCTGTAAATGCACTTGCTGTCAACACTGCTACGGAAACGGATTACAAGGATTTGTTTATTTAAGTAACAGTATTGATAAACATTAGGACAGAGACAGGAAACAGTGGCATATGCTAAGCAAAACACACCCGTCACAGCATGCTGCCATCACACCACGGGCTGACAGGGACAGAGTCTCATCTCGTGAAATGAACAAAGACCTCATTTAGTGACTGCGTATCGTTTTCTGCCATTTCAGAAATCGGTCCATAGTGCCTTGATTTGCACTAGAACGGGCACTATCTGCTCCAACCTCAAAGGGAGGCGAAGCCCAGATCTATCCTGACTTGACGGAGGGCCCCATTTGCCAGAGGCTCCCCCTCGGCCACCAGCAGAGAGGCACAGAAGCAGAGGACGTTCATTTCACTCCGTCCCACAGCCCGAATCCTCTGCCTTCACCTGTGTCACTCCTCAGAGAAGGAGGGGGCGCCATCCAAACACTCTTGCCTCCCTTTTATACAGCAACTGCTCACGACCATGCTTACCTCACTGCTTAACGTGACCTCTCCTCTGCCACCGCTTTCTGCGGCAGGGCAGGCTCCGAGGCCGTGCACCCCACCATTCCTCATGGCAGCAGCACGGGGGCACTAAAATGGCTGCCCCCGCACTGAGCACGCCCTGTGCCCCCTTCTAGAAGCTTCCTCAGCATCCGGGGTTCCCCTCACCAGCACCACCCCACTTGCCACAGCCTAAAGAGTTACAGTGCACCAGCACTCTATTTCCTTTCTTTTTTCAGTTGCACTCGAGGCAGAAAGCCAAGGAGCCAAACCTCCGGCGGATACAATCAGGAAAAGAGAAGAGGCCATGACAGCACGCCGCAGCCGCTCAACGGCAGAATGCTGTATAAAAGCATTCCTTGCTGTGCTCCACAGCAATTTAACGTTTTGCTTAAATCTGGGAAGTTTTGGTGAAAGCATCTCTGTGTAGACAATTAGTAAGATCCACCTAATTAACTCAATTACAATTTATTTACCTCAGTGGCAGCTGCTGTTGGGAGCAGGTCAAGCTGTCCACCATCACTATATAACCATCGCTTCCCCATGGAGGAGGTTTCCTGGCAGACTTTTATAAGGGCAAAGAGGCCAAGTCCCAGCAGCATGTCCCTTACCATCGCCTGCAAGAGGTACTGGGGATCCGCCACCGCCGCCTCCCCAAAACTGAGCCCTGAGGAGGTGAATCCCCCGCCTCGAGGGGAGGAGGGACCTGCTGCTCCGGTCCCTGCTCTCCATGACCCCAGACCACACTGACCACCCCGGGCACATTAGAAGAGGCACGGTTGTCTTGTCAACTCACGAGCTATTACTTTGAGCCAGCCAAGATCTGTATTTGCAGGATTACACACTTCTTTCAAGCTGAGCTGCAGATAATAGCACTTCCCTGGGCTGCATAGTTTAAACAGCGGCAGGGAACGAGCTCCAACAACAGCAACGGATTTAAGCAATTTACTGACATCTTTTCAGCAGTTTTCACACTATTAGGCTAGGACTAAATCATCTAAATCATCCACTCTCCTCTAGAGCCCCACAGTAAGGCTTGTACAATGTATAAAGTTACAGATATTTAAAAAAAAAAACCTCTTAACTTTTTAAGAGACTACAACATGCAGAGTATGTTTGCTTTTTAAAAAAAAAAAAACAAGAGCACCCCCCGCATCAGAGCTATCCTGGAGGGATATGGCCCCCTTTTCAGCACAATACTTAAACAGAATGCCTTCAACAAGCGTACCCTGGTTATGGTTAGGCACCAGCTTAAGGAAGGCCTCTACCATGCTGTTCAGGATAGGGAACGTTTTGAGCTTTCCTGAAGACCAGTAAGTTATAAAGTGGTTTGCAAAATTCACAATTACAGCAAAGGTTTGTCACTGTTCTTCCCTAATTGTGTATTTTGCTGGGAAAGCAAACCATGCCAACAGAAATGCCAACATTTAATTCTAGGTAAAGGCCACAACAGACTGTATTTACATTTTGGTTCATTGCACGCTGCATTGGCATCAGAACTGCTCCTGAGGGTCCAGCTCTGAGGAGGACCTGTCAGCTATCTTCAGTGGCACCACACACCAAGACAAAAAAAGAGCCAGTGGGCTCTGGATGTTTTTAAGGACTCATATTCATGATGCTTTGCAATGAAGGGTCTTCCCCAAAGCAAGAGAAACACAAGGCAATACTATGTATTGTCGGAAGTCTCAAAACAATCTGATTGTTCAGATTCCAATAAACATAACTTAACAGTTCAGCTTCCTGCAATCGTTATCACGGGGTAAACGCTACTGAAAATGTACATAGCTGCACTGGTTTAAAAAAGATAGCAAGCTTTTTCCCCAAAAACTTTCCTCCAAATGCAATCAATTGATTCTATAGCTGTGACCTAAGACCTATCCAAAAGAGTGAAATGTAAAGATAAATATTATCCAAAATATCAAACTGTATATTTAGGCGGATGGTGTTGGTAGGTGGCTCCTAGAGGGGACACGTGGAACAGGGGCGATCACAGCCCTCACATCACATCCTTCTTGCAGCCCAGACACACACGGGAGATCCAGGAGTTCTGGGCTGGGACCTGAGAGGAATTTTAGGTACCAGATAATCATTTTTTCACCCAACATAACTGTGAAGAGACCCTTCTCTAATCACAGTTGAGGCCCCAAGTTTCGAACCAGACTTTTGAGGGTCAGCGCAATTACCCGCCCTGACGCCTGCTGAGCCTTTGTGGGATCCCAAAAATCAGCTGCACAAAACAGTCACAGCTGGGGCCAAGACAGCAAAGGACAGTGGCAAACACCAAGGTCTTGAAAAAACATACCATGCGTTGGGACGGGTTTCTGTGAGTGCAAAACACCGACTGTCAGTCTCTACTAGTATTTCACTGTGATACAGCAATAAGCTGTGTTGGGGATGGGGTGGAACGGGCACTTTGTTCGTATCTGTGTGCAATTAATCAGTCTCTCTTATTGTTTCCCTTAATCTTTAATTATGTCAGGCCACTATAAAACTATGAATGAAAAAATGGGAAGTAACTGAAATGAATGAAAAAAGTCTTACGAACACGCAAAGTTATTAGAGAAATACAAGGATTTTAATTAAAGATGCTGGCTCCAAGCAAAAACGCTGGGTTACCATGATTGATGTAAGCTGCTGGTTCAGCTCTTTCTGCCTCCCCCAACCAGGCTCCCGCTTGCCTTTTGCGGCTCTAATTGGGTACTTCCTGCGTCGGCACCTTCTTTTTCTCAGCAGCATCAGCTGCACAAAGACTGCATAAATACAATCATGCTTAGGCCAAACTCCTGTACACGTACACAGCCATGGAGCATTTCACATTTGCTCAGTGTTTATGTCTCGGGTTTGATTTAAAGGTGATTTGCCTTTTTTGCATTCCCTTAGTTGGGCCTATATTTTAATTTAGATTTTTGTCTTTTGTTTCAATTACATTCCCCTAGGACAAAGTGCATAATCTGTCATTTTAATAAAATAATGTAGGCAATTTGTAAAAGTTTCAATTTTTTTCATACAAGAAGTAAAAAAAAAAATCCCAAACTCTTAACAGACATCAACAGCAAAATAGTAACATAGATTTTAACTGTAGACTTTCAAATTTGATTAGTAACTTCCAAAAGCGTTTGTTCTTGAGTTTTTTTTTTTTAAATTGGTTACATTCTATCTAGTGAGTGCCCAATACTCTTTGAAAAATAGATTCTTTTTTAAAGTATTTCCATATTAGCCTCTCCTGACACAGGAACAAAGAACACAGTCTAGCTTTTAAATGTTTGATATTAATATTTACTAACAGTTTAATTGTAAAAGAAAAATGGATTGGTAACTGTATAAAACAGTACCCTGAAATTACATCTTCTCTACCTCCAACAGAACAGCTTATTTTAAATTTCCTATTAATTGTCTTCTTAAATAAGTAAATTTTCTTGTCGCATTTAGAGCGACATTAGGACAAAGTTAGATGCAGGTGGTGTTTCAGATAGAGTTTGAAGTACAGAGAAACATTGCTGGAAGGCAACATAAGAAGCAGCTAGGTAGATGATATTCATGCAAAAAACAAAAGGATTTTGATTTCATTCGGTATGTAATTTGAAATGAAAGACACAGATTAAGATCTTTCATTTTTAATACTTTTCCAGGAAAATAATTTCAATCTTACCTTGGGAGGGGGGCTCATTAGAATTTTTTGCTTCAGTGACTCAATAAAAAAAAAAAGGAATTATTAAAATGCAGACGTACCTCTGAGTTGTTTCTAGGAACAAAATTGTTTGACACTGGGAGGTAGTACTGCTGAAGTGTTTTCCTGCACACGTTTGAGAGACGTGCGTCCCCAAGGTGGCGAGGTTAAGGTATACGCTATGTTTGTGATACCATTCATCCTATCTCTGCCTTGTATCTAAGAATAACATTTAAGAGCTTGAAAGCCAGGCATGTTTTTTAAAGTCAGAAATGAAGGCAGCAAAAGCATATCACCACTTGCATTTTTATTTTTTGAGTCCCTACTCGTATTCTTATTCTTTGCTTCAAACAGTTTGCAGAAAAACACATTTTGAGAAAGTGCAATGAAGAAATGCCCATTGCCAGCCTAACAGTCAGTTTTTTCCTTAAAACCTGCTGTTTACCCAAGGTGTACGAGGCAAAGAAGTACATGAAACTACTGTCCTTGACAATCAGAAGCTGCAGAGTATGCTTGAAGGTAAAAGGCCATAGAGTAGCTATTTCAAATCAGAAATGTGCGATCTATGTATCTCCCTGGAACTTAGATGGCACATGTCTTTCCATAGTTTATTATTTTAAATCCACAGTTGTGCCTGAGCCTGTCCCCACTGTTTGGATTTGAGAGGGCAGTCACTGTGAAGAGAGAGATAGCTGTCACTCCTGGAGCAAACCTACCATGCAGCTCCGCTAAGCTTCTGGCTTCACAACACTGCAGATAAGTTTTTCTCTCTCTGGTATTACTACATTAATCCACCAAATCAGTTCACTTATCGGAGAGCGGTGCTTTGTAGAGGTGGAGGCTGTGGGAGCTGATCCTGCCACGTGGACTTCTGCAGCCACAAGGAGTCCAGCTGGACTTTCCCACTGTACGTGAGGCTGGAGCCTCTGCTCGCTGGCACAAAGGCCAGAGGCAGGATCATACCGTCCCTACAGAACTTAACTGCCAAGGCTTTACAGTATTCTTGGACAAGCTAACCACATAAGGCCTGAGTAAGTCTACTCAAGTTTGGATGAATTACCCAGATTCTTACAGAGTTACTAGTTTTAATAGACAAACAGGCCTCTCATTAGGGACAGAGAAAGAACCAGCATTAATTAATTCTAACCTAACCACGATATAAAATAATTTGGTCAGCTTGGCTTTAAGTCCCTTTCCATTATCTACTTCAGCACATAACCTTGATGTAAGGAGGCTTTCGGAGCACTGACTTCTTTGGGGCTTTCATAAAGACTGCCAGCAAAGGAAGGAGATGTACTAGGTCGATTCAGATAAAGAAGAATCTGCTTAGCGTCACTGTACCTGCTTCATTACACAGTTACTCCCACAACCTGTCCTAAAGTGTTTTTAATTACACCTGCTGATAAAGCTCAATATGAAACAGTAATATAAGGAGACGTTAACTGCAGCAGAGCTGTAACTGTCATCAGCTTTGCCAGCAGCATCAGCTGATGCTCCTGAACGGAAGGCGGTGCCTGGAGGGTGGCAGAGCCTCTGCAGGCATGCAGTGGCGGCACGTGTGCCCCTCGCTTTGCCACGGACAGGAGGCCAGCTTGGATTTCCTGCTCCTGCTCACTCATAAAACGTTCACGTCAAGCTGTCTGCTATTTCTAATTTCCTCTTATCTCTTGCTCTGAGCAGTCAAAAAAAAAAAAGAAGTCATAGTTGCACTGTTCCTAATATTTCCAACAAAAAAGGCAGATGACATCGGGCTATCGTCAGTTCAGAGAGTTAGTTGGTGTACTTGCTTGATAGCGGTTAATTTGTCACAAATCCCTTCCTCCTATCTACAACTCAGCTGAGGAACCGAGTGCAAGCTAGAGCAGTGCTCTCTTGGGGACATATCAGCAACCATTTCATTTCCTAGGAAGAGTGACTCCGGTAAACAGAACCAATTTCCACACTCCTAAATTTCAAAGAAAGGATATGTAAAGGATAGCTCTATTCCCGTAAGGGGGGAAAAAAGAAAAAACTTGTGGGAAAAGACAGCTCTCATTTTCTCCTCTTTTGTATTTGCTAATATTGTGACTGCACTTCTAGCTCTTTAGTACCTATCTGAAGGAGCTGAAAGCACACAAGGAAAAACTCTCTCAATATAGTTCTTTTTTATTCATTTTAATGCTCTCTAAATTCAAGAGGACAGACAGACAGACATTGTGAACAACGCGTCACTTACTACTTCACAAAAACCCTATTATTCTCTCTTTCAGTACAACTCAAATACATTCTGAAGTTATTATAAAGAGAACAATTCTGCAAGATAACTAATATTCCCAGGCTTCCACTGAAATTAACAGAGTGTTTTGGCATTAGGAACTTTGCAGCGTCAGACCGTCATTAAAGATCTCCAAATCTGCCTTGTAGTTCTTTCTATTCCTGCAGCATTCATTTCCCTGTATTCCAAAATAACCATCAATATTCTCAGGAGTCGTGCTCCATGTTGCCGCCAAGAAGTGAAAAGAAAATTCAAGTTAGCTTAAGTGTTTTTAGAAAGCACAAGGGAAGAAAGAAAAACATAAATTCACATGGGTGGAAAAAAAAGCAGATCATCTGTTGGTAATCATTTTTCAGCCCTTTGTTTCTCAGAATCTTGCATACTTACAGGTCTGGCAGTGATTCTCTGTGGGTCCCCAGCATCGGCCTGTGCAGGACTTGTGACATCGACCACCTGCAGGATAGACAGAAAGAGAGAAAGATTGGAAAGGTGGCTTCCTCTCTTTTCTTCAACATCCAACAACTGCTGAAGAGGAGCATTCATCTTGTCTTTGGAGAGTTTTTATGCTTTACCAAGGTTGAAACAGCGACTGTAAAAAAGGCCCAGATAAATAGCCTGGACGAGGGAAAGGCTGTGGATATCGTCTACCTGGGCTTTCGAAAAGCATTTGACACTGTTCCCCATAGAATTCTCATGGAAAAACTGGCTGCTCATGGCCTGGATGAGCATACGATCTGCTGGATCAAGCACTGGCTGGATGGACGGTCCCAAAGAGCGGTGGCCAATGGTGTTAAATCCAGCTGGCGGCCGGTCACAAGTGGTGTTCCTCAGGGCTCAGTGTTGGGACCATTTCTGTTTAACGTCTTTATTGATGATCTCGATAAGAACATTGAGTGCATCATCAGTAAATTCGCAGATGACACCAAGT
>VYZM01013898.1:0-80030 GCA_013398915.1 Dromas ardeola | reverse complement strand
ATTGAGGGAGCTGGGACTGTTTAGTTTGAGGAAGAGGAGGCTGAGGGGAGACCTCATCCCTCCCTACAGCTACTTGAAAGGACCTTGTAGAGAGGTTGGTGCTGGTCTCTTCTCACAGGTAATTAGCGATAGAACAAGAGGGAATGGCTTCAAGCTGCAACAGGGTAGGTTTAGACTGGACACAGAAGGAGTGGTCAGACACTGGAATAGGCTGCCCAGGGCGGTGGTGGAGTCCCCATCCCTGAATGTGTTGAAGAGCCGTGTAGCTGTGGTGTTGGGGGATATGGTGTAGGGGAGAACTTTGTAGAGTGGGGTTGATGGTTGGACTTGATGATCCCAAGGGTCTTTTCCAACCTGAGTGATTCTATGATTCTATGATAGCCAGAATTGGTTTCAAACATGTATGAAATACGGCTACTTTTTAAAGTGCTTTATACCCTAAATACCACTCTGCTACATATAATGATTGGGACATTTTAAAACAAAAAAAAAAAGATGAACAAGTCTGGAAGACTGAGGAACAATTTCATCACGCAGTGCTATTACTGTTGCTCTCTACATCCTATGTAAGACCCACTCATTCCTCCACAGAAGAAGAGATGGGTGTGCTAGACAGGATATCTATCTATCTATCTGTCTGTCTGTCTCGGTCTATCTGTCTATCTCATGTTCAATTCCCTCTGAACAATGGGGCGATACATTCAATGGCTGTGATTAAAAGCCACCCTTCTCCCCCAAAAGCTTGCATAGCCTTCATGTCCAATATCACGGTAAAGGAAATGTGCCCTGTGCAACCACTTAACCCCAGCAACAGCTAAGCTCACAGGACCTTTCCTTTTCTGGCTGCTGGTTCTCCAGTTGCCTACGGTTGGGTTTCTGAAGGAACCACTTGTTCCTTCAGAGCCTAGAGGTGATGTTCTACATGGTCCTTCCACATGCTGACAGGTTTAGTCCCTCAAGAAAAGGAACTGTAGGTACTTTCATTGTGAAATACGGATGGAAGAGGAAGAGTTAGCAATGGTAGCTTTTGTAAACTGCCTAGTAATTAGTGACTGAAACCTGCTTGGACTGAAGAGGGACCTGAGTTCACCCTGACCACTGTGCGAGGAAATGGAAAGCAGGCAGAAGAACTGGCACCTTCTCCTCTGGTGCATCTTATGTTATTCGAGAAAACACTTGGACAGTCCCACACCAGTCCTGACTGCGAGTGAATGGAGATCTCATTCTGCAGCTCCCACCCAGGTCTGGGCAGAGCTCAGTCACGCTCCTGCTCATGGCGCTTCTCCCTCCTGAACGCCGAATGCTCCCCGAGCACCCATGGGGAGCCTGCCTTACCCGCACCCAGAGCCCCGCTGCTCAAACCCCGGTGTGGCAGTGCCTGAGGGGGAGGCAGCCAAGCCCTTTGCACCCAGCCGGACTTGAAGGGATGAACTGAGAAACCCAACAGAAGCACTGTTAAAGACTATGCACAGTTCTTATCGCTGCCTTTTTGACCACAGGAACCTAACCACATTTCTGATCAAACTTTTATTCATCACTGAATACTGCTGAGATTCTATTAAGCAAATTTCCCCTCTGAACCCGATCCAGAAGGTTACCTTTGAATCCTGCCTTAACAGCAGCTGCTGTTAACACTGCTCCATTACACTAAATCAAATCCTTCCCACATGCCCTGATAGGAGGTAGCGTTGGAGAAAATGCAAAATGTCTCTCGGCAAAGGCTGGATCACCCCAAAAGAAAACACTGCTCCGCTGCTAGCAGCGTGCTTATACCTCAGAGACGTTATACACTTGGGCACCCGCTGTGATAGTTGTGTGAAGTCGGACTTTCTGTCACTACCTTTTCAAAGCTCGTGTTCTTCCCTCAGCACTCGCACAGCATTCATGGTGCTATTGATGATGTTGTGTGGTAATTACCACGCTGCGTGCCAACTACCTTGTTAAAACTACCAGCTCCTTGCTGCATTCATGTTCATTTAAAGCAATTATACTCGGGAAGCGTTGTTGCTGACATCACCAGCACATAATTTGCTGTCACATTCTGCCATCTGTTTATTTAGATCACAAATGTACTATAACTACATAATGCAAACTCATTCTGGCTGACAGGGAGGGGACTCCATCTGGCATGAATAATGCAACTTTAATCAGTAATAACGATTATTATGATTATTAAGAGACTACTGGAAGCCTGTGCAGAAAGCAAATACATCCATATTGATTTATAAGAATGGAAGTTTAAAAAGAAGGTGAGGTAAACAGCAAATTAAAGGAAGAATTTTAACAGAGGAGACCCAGCAAGATACTGTTTGTTGGCTTTGGTGTTTCACCCAACCGGATAAAAATGATCCCTGGGGAGCAGTTTTTATGAACTGGCTATCCCTGACCACCAGCAGAGGGAAGGAAAAGGGCAGGGCCCTGGATGCGCGCTCAATAACCTTTTCACCACTTGCTTTGCTTGGGCCTCACCGGAGCAGGAGCTTCCCTGCTGAGGGCAGCTAGGGAGGAACCACAACCCACGGACAACAGAGCCTCCTCTTGCAAGACTCTATTTTATGCCCAATCCTTCCTTGCGGTCAAATCTCATGCCTGTCTAGCTTAAGGGTCTGGAGCTGAGGGAGAAAGCCAGAAGTCCTGCAGCTGGCTGCAGTCTAAAGCACTGCACAGATCACTTGTAACCCCATATACCCAATGCAGAACACGGCACCAGCTCAGCCGTTTCTTCCCCTTTCTGTCCCTGGATTCTATCTCCTTCCAAAACACATTGTATGCACTGGGCTTTCCACTGCCGTACTTGCAGTGAGGTAACACAAAAGAAACTTCAAGCAGCCCTCCAAGTGATCTCTAACTGGAGAGGCCACCCACGCTTCCGCAAAAGCTACACTTAAAATAAAAACCTTCATATTTGAAACTCCTAGATGCTGAGCTGACCCTCGGCACACAAACAAAAATGTATTCAGCCAACTCTACCCTTCCTGGAAATAAATGCGATCCAGCATCTTCAAAAATAATTTAAAAAACTTTTTTAACTTGCATGCCTGTTTCCTGGTACATGACTTTGTTTGGCAGTGTCAGATGATCATTTGCATTTAAATAGAGATATTTAACAATATAGCAAGAAAAGGCTGCCAGTTTTCTTTTTTTCTCATTGGGAACTCAAAGTATCTGCTTCATTGTTTTCACTTTTCTCAGCTGCACAGACACAACAAGGAGCTGAGCTTGTAGGCAGCACACCTCTGAATTGCATCGTTACATGTCCTTTTGAAGGTCAAATATACCTAGAAAAAGAAAAAACAAACTCCCTCCAAATAGTGTGTCTGTATTAGTTTGCTTGTTTAAAAAGAAAAATAACTTCCTTTGCTCTCAGTATGAACTGGTCCAAATTCTGCCCTCACGTAACTCAGTATTTCAGCAGTTTTTCCCCACTGTAATAAGGACAGATTGCTACCCATTAAAGAACAGCTCTGTAAATCTAACACAAAAATACTCCCATGGACGTCAACATAAGTAGCCAGGAGCATAAGAAGCATTCATGTGAGGAACAGGGCCCACGACTAGATGGGTATGTCAGGCTTAAATGCTAATAAATCTATTGGCCCTAAGACTGATGAGGTCCTTGAAGTAATTATACTACTACTCACAGATCTTCCTGTATATATTTCTTAGGACTTTTAGATTGTAGTGAGCCAACAGAGAAAAAATAAAAAAAAATTGAGAAAAAATTATCAATCAATTCTTGGCAAAAAATAAGTTATTCCCGTTTTTCCTTGGGTCTCTAAAATATTCTAAAACTCTCCAATATATAGCAGTAAGGGCTAAAAGAAACAACTAATGAAGAAATGGCAAGAGTAGAGAGGTAGAACTCCTTCCTAGGATTTCCTCCACTGGTTCTTGACATCAAAAGATGCTGAGTGTCCTAAAGTCCTGGTGGCAACTGGGGGGACCTAGGGGCACTCAGCCGCAGGGAAACAGCCCGTCTGCAACAACTCATCAGATATGCTCTTATTACAATCATACAGTGATTCAAGAATTAGTGGGAATTGGTGAAAAAAAGAAGAAATAATTCTGCAGGGCTCGGCCTTGTAAGCGCTCCCTTGCCCATTCACTTAATTCCTGCACATTAGTGAAGGCACATAAGAAAAAAGTGGGTTTTTTTCTTTCCTAAATGAGATATGGAGAGGAAGAACCTGGAAAAGTCTTCTGCCTTGTTACAGATGCCACGCTAAGTACATTTCTGCTCCTGAGTAGTAGAATTGGTTTGCATACATGATGACATTTTATTCATCAGATTGCAGAGGTGGAGGGAAGGAGTTAAAAGGAGGCTTATATAATTTTTACCGGGTTTGTTACGAAATTGAAGTTTAGGAAGGGCAGATTCCCACTGGAACATGAAAATTAACTTTGCTTTGGCAAATTCCACGCAGAAAACCAATGACTCGTCTCCTGGGCTCATCTTCCCTTAGCCAATACTACCGCAACAGATCCTCATTATGGGCTCCGGTGCAGAGTATCATTGCTGTAATTTCTAGGATAGAGTTATCGTGGGAGATGCTTCTGCTCTCCCAGGCAGGGAAAGTCACCAGCAGAAAATGTTTGCTCACTAGCACAAGGTTACTTCATCCTTGTGCTTTCCTGAGAATTGAGAAGGGCTTTCCTTTGGCTCCAGACTGACTTTATTATTACAGGAACAGTAAAACCACAAAGGATTAAGTTACTGACAAGACAAGAAAAATGAAGTCCCCCTCTTAGTGTAGAAACGCTGCTTCTCCCCATCAGCTATGCCAGCTGCCTCAAGCAGACCTCTGTCAGTAGGAGAAGGAAAGCAGAAATAAGAGAAGAAATAGTTTCACTTTGCAGAAAGCTTGCGTTTACAGATGGTTTCTACCAAGTTAATAAATCATTAATAAATGTTAGCATATCTGCAGCACACTGATACTGAAGTGTGAATAAACACAGCCAAAATAAAGTGGCTTTGATGGTTACAAGCCATGGTTATAAGCAGTCTCTTTACTTATCTAACAGTCTGAAATAATTGATTAACTATCAAAACATCTGTAAATCATTTATTAGCTTCTGTAAGCTACTTATAAACTCATCCTTCACCTAAAAAATTCACTTCTGCAAAAATGCTAGAGATGCCATATAGATGTTTCTACACATAACTAGCCCTAAGGTCCAAGAAGTTGCAGGTATACTCCGCAGTCTCTTCTTGCCATTGCTTAGAATGGACAGAAGGTTTAAATACACTTGCACGTTATTTTTCTAGGCAGCTGAAACTCCTTAGATTTATGTATTAAGAGATAACAAAATCAAAATATAATTCAAACACTGCAGCACAGCATTAACGAGAATTAAAGATACTATTGTGATGGATCGTTCTGCCTTTATCAAGCTGTAATGCTTTGCGTGTCCTTGTCTGACTATTCCTATTGTCACACCTTCATTCATTCACACTTCTTTGTTAAATAAAAATCATTTTGCATTTTCTACCAGCCCTGTGCTAGCCTTCAGATCTCTTCTATTGATTTGAAAGTTAATTACCTAACACAGACTCACACTTCTCAGGATTTCCTTTCTTCACGGCAGGAGAGACACATGTCGCAAGAGAAAGTAAAACTTTCTGTAAAAGAAGAAAGTCTTATAGAAATATCTAGTGTTCATTTTCTCTTCCTCTCTGTAGAAGCGTTATGGGATACAATAATCCAAAGGTCAATTCCTCTGCTGCTATCAAACTATGTTGCTTTCACTGATGTCAGATGAGTTCACTTCGGGATGTATCACCAAATAGTTTTCCAACATGGGATTAGTCCCATAAAATTCAGGCTTTTCTTTAACAAGCTGTAACCGCACTGATATTGTTACTGTTATTGTGGTAAATAGCAGCACTTCAGCTGACCTTTTTATCTCCTATCTGTATCGTTGCTTCTACCCCAAATTCTCCATGCCCAATAGAGGGCACAAATATTAACGGGATCCCTTTACAGTGGAAACTCACATAGTGTTCATCAATGAGGAATACCTACACTGTGGAAAAGCACAGTGCCTTCTGTGGATGGCGTCATCCCTAAGTCAAAGTTTTCTTGTGCCCAGCCCCTAACTGCCATGTGTGTGCGCATCCAGCGTGCGGGCTCCACTGGGGTTCAATAATGATGAAAGCAAACTCCCTCTAAAGATCGCTTCCAATGGGGACTTACAGCTCTGCCATTCAACCCCTCTAATCTTCCCCTCATCTTCCTCAGTAGATAAGGAGAGACACGGACACAAATGGAGAGGGACTCGGGAACAGGCAGCTAAAAAGAAACTGGCACGGGAAATAGGTCTGGGAAACAAAAACAATCCAAGAGATACGCCCTGAAAGACAGGCAGAGGGAGAGGTACGGGGACAGCGTGAGGGAACAGAGATAAAACTGAACCAGCACTGAAGAAAACAAAAACTGAATACCAAAGGGGGACGCATTTTCTTGAGTAATGTGTGATGGAGACAATCCTCACGTGCGCACAGGGACTAGGGATCTGTTGAGAACTGCAAAATTACAGTTTCGCTAGATTCGCTGGTGGCACACAGTTTTGATTTCAAGAAAGATTGGCCACCAGAGGTAAAGGAATAAATGGAAAGTCAAGAAGAGCATGTCCACAGCACTGAACGGGCTCAGGCTGGTGGATTCATATCTATCGCTGACAGCTCTGAGCTGATAGGAAGGCTCACTGTAACGTTATTTCAGCTGCTACAGAAAAATGTCTTCAGGCCACAGTAACAACTACAGAAAGGGACCTGAGGGGGGTAATGAAGACACTGGTTATTTTTCTCTGCCTGGAACAGACAGCACTGGTAAGGCTGCATGACTCAATGCATTAATTGGGGGTTTAGTCATCCACAAAAATAAAAACCTTCACATATGACATAGTCTAAAACTTTAAACTGATTAAGCAATTAGGAGCTATTAATTATCACTGCTTATAGCTGTTAGCACAGAGCAATGTAAGTGAATTCCCCCCACTGTGGTGGTGAATTAGTTCCAATCAGCATCAAATGCCTTTCTGCACACACACACAGGGATCCTGAGCAAATGCGGAGACACAGCTGGAAGGCCAAAAGGATAGGTCAAGTCCTGCCTGCTGCTTGGCAGGCTCATCAGGAACAACAAGCCCTCAGGAATCTTTCCTTGTAATCATTATTCTTAAAAAAATATATTCACCTCCAGTAAGCCATAGATAACTGCCCATCCTAGCACACTTGCAGCAGGACTCTGCTCCTGAACAGCAGAGCAGCTTGGTCCCTGTTTAATGGGGGGTTACACGGGGCTAGAAATGAAACACCCCCAAAGCACACAGACCAACAACCCCAAACCCCATCAAAACACAGGGCTAGCTCTCATTTTGCCTTTCCTTTGTGTGAAAGGAGAGGGCAATATTCCACCCACCTGTAGATGTTAACACCCACCTAGGATGTGGGGTTACACATTCCACTTTCTCCTTTGCTTCCTGCGATGAAGACTCTCACCTCCCAGGACAGCAACCCAAGGAACAGCCTACAGGCTGTTCTCTGGAAGGGGAGAGCACAGCGCAGGCAGCCATCCCTGCCGACGACAGCTCTCCCGACAACACAGGAGCTCATCAGCCCTGGAGGGAGAGAGCTGGACACAGCTTCTTGCCCCACAGCTAGTGGTTATGACCACTGGAGAAAGGATACATCTAAGGATCAGTCCATGCCCCTACAGCTATTTCTGTATCTTACCCAATGATTACTTAATACTCAGAATTTAAACAGAAGGAGCAGAAAAGACCCCAAATCAGATGAACCTGGGGCAGTTGCCACTGGGAGGTGGGAGACAGGAGGTACAGATCTGAATGCCTTCAAGCCAGCTAGGAAACTGAACCCTGCTCCCCACATCCTGGGCAACTCCTAAGCTGCCAATATATTTCATAAAAGGGGAGAGAAGTCCTTACTGATGAAATTTGAGTGTGAGCAGAAGACAGGTCTGTGAGGGGAAGGCAGCAGGTAAGTAGGCATTGCAGATTCCCAGCAGACAAAAAAAGCAAACATCTTCTATGCCTTTATATTCATTTTGGCATTTCCCCCTGGTTTGCTCCTGGCAGGTACTATTTTAATGGGTTCTCTCCTCTGCATGGGGGTGTCCTGAAGAAGATGGATTTCATATGTAAGAAGCAGCCCTTGCAATGCCTGACGCTGTGACACCCACACCCTTCCTTGCCCCGGGACACTGCCCATTAGCTCTCAGTGAGAAATCTCGGCACTGTTAGAGGAGATTTTCAAAGGAGTTGCACAGAAAACTCAAAGACTCATACAAAAGTAAGTGCCAAAGCTGGGGATGTTCTTGTGCTTGTTTAATACCAACTCCTCCACCCCTCCCGCAGATCAAGTCAGTCAATACCACATAAGTCAAAATAATGTCCTGTAATAATGTTCCTGTAATGCTGCCAAAGCAGTAATAAAGTTTGAACAGAGGGGCATACAGTTTTCATTTTTTAAACAAAGTAATAACCTCAAAGAAAGGAAATGAGAAGTCAAAATTGAAGTGGCTTTTAAAATTCATTTTACCTTTTCTTGATGCCATGTAATATTCCTAGAGTCTGGCTGGGTGCGGTTAGGTGTGCTAATGTGTAACCAACTTTTGACTCAATTAGATGGAAATACTAGAAAGGAACTCCCCATTCCCCTGAAATTTGGAGTCCATTTTTAGACAAACTTTGGAAAAGTATCATAATATGCTTTTCAAATGTAATTGCTTGTTCAAAATGTATCTCTGGCTATTCTAAACAAAACTGATTATTACAAAACAATACTTGGACAACAGAAGCCCTTTCTCTGTTGGAAAACAATGCATATACTCTGATACTTAGATTCAGTGTTTGCTATACACAAATATTCAAAGAAAATAATCATACAAACAAATTGAAGACTGCAATTTCCTGGATATCTTCAGCTCTCAGAGATCTGCAGAGAGGTGATGCTCTGGACATTCTGGGACTTATCATGTAGGCATAATACGATGAATTCAGTATGAAGTTGTTTCATATGTAGCAATTTGTATAAAACCACTTGGAAACCCTGGACTGAGCAACTTACTCTGCAAATATTCCCAACATTTCCCCTCTGCTAGAACACTTCACTGATGATGGCTTTTATTAGGTTTTGAAAGTGGATCACAAGTTCCTACAACAGGACCAGAAAGAAAATTTGGAGACGTGAAAGCTCCTTTCAATACTAGCCCAAGGACATATGAATGTGGAGATCCCACACACAGGGGCAGAAAGCGTGAGGGACTGCAGGAGCATAAAATACACTCTTCTTTTTTGCTTTGCTACTTTCTATACCTTGTCTGTTTGCTTAGCAGACAGAAACTTCCTTTCTAGTCGCTCAGCCACAGCACTGTTGTCCTCTTCCTTGCAAGAGCTGTGAAGCAAAGAGAGCGAAGACCCCGAAACAGCCCTGGGTTTGAGCAGAGCGGTGGCCAGAGCTCTTTAGCCAGGCTGTCCACAAAAGCAGGGCAGGAACTTTAGTGACAGTTCTGGGAATTTCTGCCAAAACAGGCACGTGTAATGAAACCCTTAAAAAATTGCACCTATGACAGCAAGAAAGACTTGGGGTGGTTTTGTGCTTTATGCAAGCAACAGAGCAGTCTGTCGGGAGAAGCCCCTCACGATGCCGGCTGGCTCGTCCCACCATGGCACCCCCGTGCTGCCCCCGAGCAATGCACACCTACCCTCCTGCCCCGCGCAGCAGCACCGACCAAGCCCGCTCTGAGCTGGTGGCTGGCACGTATGTCTCGCAGATCTAACAACAGACAACTTCAAAAGGGTGGGAGGCACACAGCAGCTTCAAGAACCAGTAGATGCAATTAAGCGGCTGATTTTAGTCTTTCTTTTCTTCCTCTTTCCCTAAGCAGCTCTTCAAAGGCAGCTAGCTGGAGCAGCTGGAGCTTGCTATGAAAGACCAATTCCACCCACCCACCCACCCACTACAAATCTGCCAATTACCATTCAATTAGACTATTTTAAATATTCGGAGTATTTGGAGTTTGTTTCCTACTTTCAAGAAACACTGGTGTTTGTGATAAAGCAAGCTGCTTATAATGGAAAGGGATGCTTTCATTTAGACGGAAAGTCTCTCCCTTGTGCAATATTCTGCTTGAACGCCAATCTGCTTATAAACAGGTGGTACAGAGTAATACATTATACACACACAGGTTGCCATTAAAAGATAAGCATTTAGCAACAGTTGCCACACGCTACTATGTGGAGCACTACTTAAATTCTGTAGCTATAGAACTAGTGCCACTTTGTAATATTTCTGTACATCAGCATGGTAACCTGTGCCACTTGGTGGGTGACTTTCACCCTGTAACTGCTATATAAAGGGAGAGAGATACTCAGTAAAACAAGGTCAGCACTTTGGCAGAGATGGGGTTGGGGTTGGGTATTTTTTGTTTATCTTTTTGAAAAATATATTTTTCACCGCAGATGCCCATGTCAGAGGTTCAGAAACTGTTAATGCTGGCTTTCTCAGTGCCCTCCTTTCCGTGTCCGCGACTCCTAAAGATCCCCAGCTTTGTAGCAGTTCCCTTGCTAGATCCCTGGGTTAGGCTCTGGCAGCCTAAGGGGTTCTGTCCTTCACGGCATTATTTATTCGTACTAGCTAGGTATGCTTGTATTTGTTACTTACTTTTTATGCAGTGAACTCAACTGTTAAAGGCATCGTATTTCCATCAAATGCCGTGTCTGCCTGCCTTTCAAATCTGTTTCAAGGGCATTTGCCAACTGACAAATCCCTTCTGAAAATGCTGCTGAAGATATTTATTAGGAAAATAAACAGATTCCCTTTATTCGAAACACACTGTTCCGGGTTGAGGAAAAACATCAGTGGCAACTTCAAGCAGTTTGGCTTGCCACACTAATGCAAAACACGTTCATTGTATCACTGGATTTCATGTATTCCTCTGTCTTCAGGTACATATGCTTGGGAAGAACTATTTTTTAAAATCAGGATCTTCTGTGACTATGTATGTCTTTCTATTCCAGGTAAATAAATAAATTCTGGCCTGACTAGAGATTCTTTTATAGTAGGAAAAGCAACCTCCACGTACGCTGAACAAAAGACGGCTGGGGGACTTTCTGGCTGTCTATATTCAGCTCTGATATACATTTCCTTTCCAACTGAGATACCCATGAAACTGCTGCTAAAATGCAATGCTGCAAGCCCTTGAAGTGTGTTCCACGTGGAAGGAGCTTTCACAAAACTGTTTAGTTATTTGTGGTTTTTTACCAAAAAGAACAGCTTTTCCTCCTGACTTGGCCGCGGTGACACCAGTGGCAGGGAGGGTGTTCTGTACTGAGACCACCTCTCTGCGGAGGCCCCGTTCCCTGGTCTCCAAACATACATTTAAAATGTTAATTGAACTTCAAGTAATAACCTCAATGAAAGGTTATAATTTAACAAACTCTGCAATAACAAATGTCTTCAGCGCATACTTTCTGGAATGCCATTTTCTCCGTAGGTAGTTTCCAATTTAGATGTACACCAGAAATGATACACTAGCTATTCTGAAAGTTGGCTTTCAGCATGAATTAGTCACTTCCCTCTTTTCTTTTTGCCAGCATATGTAAATAAACTGCTGGTACTCTGGCTTTCTGTAGCACAAAATCCTTGTGCTTTGAAAAAGCACAAAGTATCTCGGGGGAGTAACTGGACAAAACGCAGTTAGCTCACCTGCGTCTTGGTACTGAGGCCTAGGGGTTTGATTTACACGTTATTTGTTATTTACCATAATTGTCTCCTGTTACAAGAGCATCCTCTGGGCTTTAGAAAGCTTTCCATGTGCTTGTATCTACATTACTTCTAGCTCTCCTGGTTTTTTACTAACCGATGGCATTTTTCCTGTGGGAAAGGACTCCGTCCTCCCTCCCACTCTGGCGCAAGACACTCCACTTCACCAGCGTGGAGTCCTGATGGGAGCAGGACCGGTCTGAGCAAGAGCCTGTTTTGGATGGTCCAGTTCGAAAAACTGGTGTGCACATCTGCAGCATTTTATGTAATTTAGCTGCAGCGTAACTGAGAACTGGTGGAAGGCTGGGACTTTTGGGAGAGATTGCAAGGATCTGAGGAACCCCTGTTCTTCAAAACTATCACATAATTACTTCAGAATAAAATACCCAATTGTTTGACCTGAGTATAAATTTTCAGATAAGTCACTATGTGTAAAAATGATCCTTTTCTAATATTACGACTACTGGTACAAAAAATGAGTTACTGCCCAGTGAAGAATTACAAGGCCACTACTGAGCATTAAATCAATGGGCTGGCTTCCCGTCACACCTCACTCTGTAGCTGCGACAAATGGCTCTACACAAATTCACCTACAGCACGTGCCAGCAACTCCAAACACAGGCTGTGAACACCCAAAGGAGAACTAAGTTTATCACTTACACAAAATCTCATGCAAATATCAACTTACACTTGTTGTGAAACACCCTACAAGAATATGCTATGTATGCTGAAGGGAATGCACATGTATCCACACGGCTGATTTTCTCCTACACCAATTTAAAACAGGAGCTTTTGGCCTTAAACCAGTCTGATACATACATTTCTACTAAACTAAGTTTCTACCAAATTATTCCCATTTCTGCAATACTTTAAAGAAGTACCTTTTTAGAAACTGTATTACTTTTTTTGCTAGGCATGTGGAAAACTTGCAGTAGAATGTGGCCCAGCAAACTCTGTTATCAGGGCCAATGAGGTAGCTGGTTAACCTAAATAAAGCAACTCATGAAGGCAGTGTAACACAGAAAATGAAGAAACGAAAAGAAAGAAATGAAGCCAGCAGGGACTCACATCAAGCAAATACGTACTCTGCAGAGATAAGTATGTCAAACTGAGCTCTACTGCTTCCAAACACACCTGCACCCAGGTAAGGTCAATCACAGCCTGGACTGTCTGCACCAGGCGAAGAGAGCTGACTTCATAAGCAACTGTGCAGCTGGCTAGTCCATTTTCTGGTCCTTTAATTAAAATGCAAAGCACTGGCTAAATGGTAAACATTTAATTAGATTTGTCTCTATGTTTCCATATTAATAAAACACATGAAAAATGCATTAAGAGCCAGCTAATTGGGGTCTCTCCAAAAGTAGCTGTAAACGAGCAATTATAATACAATTGGGGTGTGGCTCCCCCCAGGGATTGTCGCAGGACTAATGCTTTTTAATATTCCAGCCAAAGGTTTAGAAATTATTAAAAAATCCCAGGCAACAAAACACACAGATGATAGGAAGACTGAAATCCCAGCCAATTACAGTGAAAAGCAGCCAGTATTCGAGAGTGAGCCAGGCTGGCGGCTAGACTGGAGTCACTCACACCAAATGTCTTTTATACAGTCAAACATAAGATTGCATATTTCCGAATAAAGCATACAGGCTACATTTTCTGGAAAACAAGGGGTCTCTAAAACACGCAGATGTCAGAACTGCCTGAATATCAGCTTCCTCATGTGAAGCTGAAACACAAAGGATGTTGGTTAAATCAGTAACAAAAAGCTATACACACTTTGGTTTCTGCCTTCTAAAACCACATTGAAAAATACAGATATTTCACATTGACAAGCAACTAAAATTATTCTGGGGCTGTAAATTCCTCACTGTGAGGGATGTGAGGCCCTCTATCTGTTTAGCTTATGAAGAAAAGCTCGAGAGGTGAGCTGACTACACGGTACATGCCATTTCTGCAGGGAGAAACTGCTGGCTAGGAGAGAGCTCTTTGAGCTAGCTGGGCAAGGCGCAAGATGCAACAACACCTGCAATTTAAAACAGTGTTTAAATTAGAAATAAAGGCAGCTAGTGTTATTTCTTTTAATGCTAGGGAAGTAACCAGCTTCTTGAGGGACGGCTGCACTTCTGCAAAGCTTCAGAGCAGCGCTAGGAGAGCACAGAGGGAACCGGAGCCCTGCGCTCGCCCATCCACCGGCTGCGGCAGCTCCAGCCACGCCGGGGCTGCGGCTGCTTCTCAAACTCAAAAGTGTGATTAGGAAAGTTCCTGAGCTCAACGCCAGGCAAGATACTTCAGGGCCTCCGCATACAGGAAATCAGAGCTAATGATGTTTCAAGGCTTCTTTTGCCCTTGGAAAATCTATGAATCAATAGGTAAAAAAGAGGGAAGACATTCTAAAGCAGCATCTCCCCGGAATACATCATGGGATTTACTGAATCACAGGTACACAGCTGAAGACCAAGCCTTTTCTTCCCATGCATCACATAACAATGTAGACACACTTCTGCCCAGCTCAGAACTTGGCTGTTTTTACATTACCGGGTGCAATCAGATTCAAAGCAGCGACAGAGGAGTACAATGTTATGAACAGCAGTTAACTGAAGTTGTTCTGCTTGAAAAAATATCTTGCCAAAAATTCCAGCTTTTTGCACAGCTGACAGGGGCTCACTTGAAAAGCCAAATCAAGTCAAGGGAAATTTTTCCCCAGATCTCACTGCACTTCAGAGTCAGAGCAGAAATTTCAGTTCAGGAGAATACTTTAAAAATGGGTGGAATTTTCACAGAGTTCATTTTCCACAACTCTGGGCACATGCGAACATGCAATACTGCATTTTTCTTGAATAATTTCCTAAAAAGCAGCCATTTTTTTTTAAACTTGAAAATGGAAAGTAATTTTTTAATCTTTATTACCCAAACAGTTACCAGCTCCACCATGAACACGCATCCATATAATTTCAGTATTTTTAAATGCCTTATTGCTTTATTTGAACCTATGCTATTAGCTATGCAAGCGACCTCAGTGCAGTAATTCCTTCCAGCCTTGCTGTGAAACAAAATCTCCAAGTAATGGTCCACTGAAAATTCTGATTTAATACTACAGTCCTTGTCAAATCCTGCAAAAGAGCTCCCCTGGCACAACGAGGGGCTGGTCCAGCTCTGGTAACAACAAATCCACGGTGAACAGTGAGGACCCACATCAAAGCAGACAGGTTTTCACTGGGCTTTCCCTACAGCTGGTCAGAGAGGAGTTGCTTACCAACCTAGTGGCATTTTAGGCCAGAAGTCTAATCCTTATTTCCTGCTTTATTTCTTGCACCATTGCTGGGAACCACACATCAGGTTTCTAGCTGCGAAGGGCAGAGCTCTAGCTCTTCAGTTAGGGGATTAAATCCAACAAGTGGTAACAGGGGAATACGCTCTTGCAAAAAGTGGCTTCAGCGTGCTTGGCTAATGCTTGAATTCATGGCTTATTTTTGGAAGGAGAGAAAACAGATTTTCAGCATTGCAGAAACAAATTCAGTAACATATACCCAAAGGGAAAATTTTAGTCCTTAGAGAGTTGAGCACTTTTGAGATTCCCACTGCACGGTGCCCAGCTTAAAAACCCCAGGCTGACAGCACTGATCTCAGGTAAATGAAAAAGAAGGCTGCTTTCAAATTACAATTAATTTTAAAAGCTTCAGCTACAAGATACCAGTATGGGAAGGCTCTGCAAGCAGTAAATACGAATAATATTTCAGCATATGAGTCAAAATGCCAGGCAGAGACGTATCTGTCCTGGGAGAGTTGAAGTACGCATGGTCCCTGGTACAACATTTGTTTATTACATTTCAGCGGCACACGCTGAGCTGTGCACCGGCAGCCACTGGCTGTATTCAGCTGAACAGGGAGACCGTGTAATTCGAAAGCCTCTAACACAAACTTTTCTGCACGCATTTGGTCAAAACCTGAAGCAATGGGTAGAACGCGTTTCAGGCTAAAGAAAAAGAAAAAAGGAGAAGCAGCACTTGGGATTCATATGTCTGCAGTATTTCTGTCATAGTGCTTAAGATGCCATGGCTTTTTCAACTGGGTTCTTAACACTGATGTGACAATGAAAGCCGGCGAAGAAGGGAATCAGAAAAGCTTTATTCCCAGAGTTCACTGGCCATATTCTCTTCTGTCTAGCACTGATGTAAATGACGGGGATTGCCAGAGTTGGCAGATCCAAGGTATGAAACAAGTACAGAGGCAGGGGACTGATTTTATTTCAAAGCATCTTCATTTCACTCCGCCCTTTTGTCTTCCTCCTCTGCTGATTGCCTTGGAGCAGCAGGGAAGGCTGCAAGTGAAATTATCCCTGAAGTGGGACCATTATCAGCTCTTCTCTCTGCCTGGGGAAGGGAGCAGCACCAGCAGCTTGCAGTGCCGGCTGGCGGGGGCAGAGGAGGAAGGAGCAGGGCTGAGCCCTGAGCACACACACGCTGAGGCACCGGTGCTCCCCGCATGGCACTGCATTTATACCAAGCTGCCGGAGCCCGCTCTGCTATCGGCGAAAACCCGGCAAGCCTTGGGCTCTCTCCTCTGAAGGTGGGCCCTTGTTCTTTTGGACATGTAAACACCCTGGGGGAGATTTTATGTCCGCTACTGACAGTTGGAAACAACGCTAGCGATGCCAAAACACCAAACCGTGGCTTAGGCTTCAGGACCTGCTGGAATGATGAAGTATCTGATTCTGATACTCACGGCAGGTCATAGCTTTTTGTCCCCGAAATATTCTCTGCCAGGGAGCACTACTGAGGTTACAGAGCAACAGCCCTAACAATTCCTGGGGCATAAGCTACCCTCCAGTCCTGACAGTCACGGCTAAACATGGCCCATAGGCCAATGCATCTACCCAGGTCTTACAGGATCACACATTTACACAGACTTTCCTAACTTACTACTAGTATGGACTTTGTTAAGCTTGACACAGAAGGTTTGGTTGGTTTACATTCCGAGACTGATGCAGCCTCTCTGACAGACCTTCTCCGTCTCCTGTAAAGGTTTTTAGATGAGCAGTAAAACCCACTCATTCTTTTCAAGATATGCTGACATGGAAAGTCCCAGAGGGCTTTCCTTGACTTTTCCTGCACTTAGGATATTCTCGGTAATGCCAAGCAACGTGTACTTACTCAGTTCCAATGGACTTCACCAAGATCTGCATTTGATGGGAGGCACCTGAGACTTCAGGCAATTTAATACAGTGATGTAAAATAAACAGCAAATACATACACATGCTGAATCTAAAAAAGCATGAGTCACAGTCTGTGCAGAAAAGTACCAAAGACTGAGCGTCATTTGCAGCAGTGGAAAACCAGCAAGGCTGGGCCCAGCAAGCACCCACAGTGCCTAGCAGATTATGAAAAGTGACATGTGAGCCAAATTTGAGAAGTATTTCCCTTATTTAATGATACTCTATACTGATTTCCATTCTAGGGTTATAACTGAATGTTCATTTCTCCAAGTCCGTTCTGCACCAGCACAAAAAACGTGTCTTAATTCTTTCGTAAACTACCAGTGTAGCGCATTGCCTTTCTCCTACCTCCTGACAGGTGGTAATAAGGTTCCACATTTGAGTGATTTCATTTGAGGGCTTTACATAGATACATATATACACACCCCCCCCACGCCTCTGTGTGTAACACATGCACGCACACACACAGACAGTTATTTAACTTTAGTCTATTTTAAATGATGATTTCTGTACCTGAATTCTTTATTTCCCAAAGCCTTAACACCCTTGTTAAACCATTTTCGCCATTCGTTGGCTTTCTGTATAACGGGGTTTAGATTTTCACCTAGGTAAATTGTGAAGACAGAAATGGTTTGGATTAGCTAATTTAATCAAATTTCGCAGGATTTATGAATAGTATTGAAATGGAATCCAGTTTCTGGTTTGTTAAATGAAATACAGTCCAACTGTGCTCTGTTTCACCCCAAATAAGGCAAAATAAAGTAAAATTTGGGTGGCTATCTTAATGAAGCCGCCTTGGTACATAACTCAATCAAATGATTGAAATAATGCTGTTTATCAGGTTTATCAAGCACAAATGGCAAAACACAAGTTGTTCCTTCCCTATGTTTCAAAACAACTCCAAAGGAACGAAAAAATGTTTTAAGAAAACTGGACTTAGGTACATACATTCTTTCATCTTGCTATGGGAGCTGATATTTGCCTTTATTACTTTCAGGGTGCGATTCCAAAAGTACTCAGCACTGATCTTGTTCCAATTCCTCTGGAGTCACCACTAAAACCTTTGTTAGCTCAAAAACATAGAATTGATGTTCGTCGCTTTTTTAAAGGAGCTTATTACCTTGGTGTTGCAGAAGCATTTGTCTTGAAGAACTGGCAAAGGTTAAAAGAGAACGCAATAACAGAACAAAACAGAGTAACAACCAAGTCGTTTTCTTGTTGAAGCAATGACTCATAAAAGGGTACAGGCATTCCCTAACCTTCAAAGGTTTTATCAGTCCTGCTTAGAGCTGATCATCACCAGTGATGAGGTTTTTTAATATGCAAATAAGATAGCTGTCTGCGTTACAACTATGTCAGGTTTCCAGGCAGAAGGCAGCCCAGCCTCAGCTCCAGGGCTGGAAGACGAAGGAGCAGCGGAGTTTGGCAGGCTCCCGGAGGAAGCCGTTTCTCAAGTAGCGGTGCTCTGGTTTTGAGTGCAGCAGGTGTGATATACAAAAGCAAGTTGGCCTTATATAAAATCTATTACTCCACAAAGCACTTGGTTAAAAACAAGTTGTTGCTTAGAAGTCATGGGAACTCATCAAAGGGTCTTTACCCAGAGTCTAATTTTTTTTCCTCTGAATTCCTAATATACAACTGAAGAACTGAAGCTGTTTCTTGGCCGTAGCCGAAGCTAAAGCGACAATCCGTCATTTATACATCCTTGAGGGACACCTTGGGATATGGTAAGCAATCCAGAATGTCCCTATATCCAGAATGCTCAGAACAACATGTCTGCTGTGGTGTCACTTCTGACATTGGATATAAACTTCTTCCCAGCCTATACCTGAATTTCAATGTTGATACATCCTGAGGGTACTGTTTAATAGCACGGTATTCATGAATGCACTTTACTATATTATAGATTATTTTACATAAACACTTTGTATCACTGTCACCACCATTCACTACAATTCACTATTGCTGCAAGAATCGTCAAAATACTACCAAAAGTGACTAACTCTAGGGAAGAGAAATAGAGAAATGGATCAGACAAATTAATCAAAGTAAATAGATACTCCAAGTATGAAATCGAGAGCATTAAAATAGAGAGAACATATTAATCACAGAATCACGGAATTCCAGAGTTGGAAGAGATCTCTAGAGATCATCTAGTCCAACTCCCCTGCTAAAGCAGCATTGCCTCGAGCACATCCCTCAGGACTGCATCCAGACGGGGCTTGAAAGTCTCCAGAGAAGGGGACTCCACACCCTCCCTGGGCAGCCTGTCCCAGTGCTCTGGCACCCTCACCGTAAAGAAGTTTTTCCTCATATTCCATCGGAACTTCCTGTGTTCCAGCTTGTGCCCGTTACCCCTCGTCCTGTTACTGGGAACCACTGAAAAGAGCCTGGCTCCAGCCTCCTTAAACCCACCCTTTAGATACTTGTAAACATTCATAAGGTCTCCCCTCGGCCTTCTCTTCTCCAGGCTAGAGAGTCCCAGCTCTCTCAGCCTTTCCTCCCAAGGGAGATGCTCCAATCCCTCAATCACCTTTGTTGCCCTGCGCTGGACTCTCTCCGGGAGTTCCCTGTCTCTCTTGAACTGGGGAGCCCAGAACTGGACCCAGTATTCCAGTTGTGGCCTCACCAGTGCAGAGTAGAGGGGGAGAATGACCTCCCTTGACCTGCTGGCCACATTCTTCCCTGTGCAGCCCAGAATTCCATTGGCCTTCTTGGCGACAAGGGCACATTGCTTGCTCATGGATAATTTACTGTCTGCCAAGACCCCCAGATCCTCTTCTGGAGGAAAACCAGAAAAGTTATATTGTGAAGAGCATCCCATCCTCTGCAAGTTCTCTCTCTTTCTTCACAGATATACACAAGACAACAGGATAACTATTTCTTTGAGGTTCATTTCTCATCTAAAGTCAGAATATTCCTGAGCTTGTACCATAATTACTCCAGCGGCTAATTATGACGCCATAGACAGACCATTGTGACTCAAGGAACAGCCTGAGCAGCAGGAACAAATGCAAAGCAAACAATAACGTCTGTGCTTCCACAGCAGCATAGGGGCTTTAGCGATAAATAGAAAAAAGAATATGCAGAAGAGAGAAAACAGATGAGAGGAATTTCAGAAAATGTATGATTTTCTCAAATACTCTCTACAGACGAAGCGTTTTTAAGATTAGACTAAGCGTTCCTCCAAGCAGGGTACAAACTTTGAAGAATGCAAGGAAAAACGCAGGAAGAATTTACAAATACAATTCTCTGTAACAGAGGATCAGGGAAGACTTGTGGCCATATTTATCCTGCTTCCTACTGAGTGGAGACGACAAAGCTAAGAATAAAACCGGTACTTACATCCCGAGCTGCCATTCGTTGGAACCAAAGTGAAGTTGGAGGCCCAGGGGTTACGCACGATATCCTGCCAATGAATGGTGTCTGCGAAGCAAAGAAATTTGTTCTGGCCAACATACACGCCTCCATTCAGTATTTCTGCATAAAAGAACATGAGAACATACTTGTAAGACTTTAGACATACAGCTGATTAAATCTATTGCTGCTTTGTGTACTGGAGAGAGAGGGCATGAAATTTAAATGCAAAAAATTCTCACTGTAATCTCACTCAATACTCTGAAAACTGGAGGGCAAGTAGCTTACAGTATTTGTAAACAGGAACCATTTATTTATGTGCAGAAGAAACCTGATGAGGACAGCCACACAGCTGCTAAATGATTACTGGGTTTACCTGTTCTTCCAGTGTAATCAAGTATGGAACAGTACTGTTATCTGTGGGTAAAAAAAAACCTTCAAGACTTAACTGACTTTAAAAACACAAGCAATCAACCACACTATGCTGTATTTCATTAACACATATGAACACCTAACCCATACAATAAACTAATATGCTCCACTGGGGTAGGAATTTTCTAAGCCTACAGTACATGAGAAGGGTCCAGTCATCACCATGTGTGGAAAAGCATGTTCTCTGACCAGACTGTGCTACCGTAATACCATGATCCAAAATACACAAATAACATATATGACCCAAATCTCAACTACTGTGATCCAAAACTACCATTGGCATGCCTTGCTGGAAGCTTTGTGTTGAAAGGAGATGGTTTCTGAGCAGATGAAAGTTGGCAGGGTTTTTTTTATATTTTCATGTTTATATCAGTTTGTTTAAAAAAATTACTTGTTGATTTGTCAAACGTCAACACGAAAATGATCTTACAGCTGTTGGTTGTAGCACCAGGGTTTCCTCTGGAGCAATAATTTGGCTTTTTACCCTCTAAACTCTTCTTCTAATTCACAATTTCTCTACTTAACCTGGCTCTCGTACTTCCAAAGCAGGGGACAATCCACGTGACTTTCATTAAAGTTAACAGGACCCACACAGCTAAAACCTCTGCTCTGCTCAGTGTCAGAGATTCAAGCCTCAGCAAAGAAATGTTGAAGGTTAGTTACTAATGGCACCTGAGAATGACATTAAGTGGTGCTGCACAGCCGGGAGTGTCACACTCCTCACAGAGACATTAAATCTTGACTATGGTAGCAATGATTAAGGTCGTCTGACAGTCCTCATCTCCCAAGAAAACCTTTAAAAGCTTTAGTGGGAATGCTAATGTTGACAACCAACAAGGAAGGAATTACTGCATTATTTTTTTTTTAAATTTCAGGGTTCACAGGCCACAGCATGTAGAGGAGGTAGCCCCCAAGAAGACAACGTATTAAATAAAGGATCATCTGTAAATACATCCTTCCACCATATTAATAAGTTCAGAGTATTATTATTTCTTAGAAACCTCTGGTTTAAAAGCTTGGCTTTTCATTGAAAAGGAGCTTAAAAATGAAAACAATAATAATAATCTTATACAGAAAAGAGTCCAGATTAGAGATACGGCAATGATCTGTCTGTATGATATTCTTATGATCCCTGAAAAAACCCATACAGCATCTGCTAGCAATTCTGCTCTGGGGAAAAATGGGACTTAGAAGAACACTTGGAAAAATGACTAGTGATGACTTCTCTGTGTTGTCCCAGCTATACGGGATTACCTAATCCATTATGGCCCAGATTTTGATTAAAAATAACAACTAGTAAACCATCAAAACCTGTAAAATCTACATTCATAGCTTCTTTAACACACGCACACGATTCCAAATAGTGTCACTATCAGTTGGTACATCTGAACACCCGCCACTGGTATAACTTCTGGTTTTTAGAGCATTCACTCATGACAATACCTATCAAATTTTCTTTTGTGCTAGGAACTTTGATGCATTCTTGTATAGCAGGCAGCATCTCACTCTAAACGTAATTCTAATAGTTTCAATTTGGGGAGAAAGACTTTTTTCAGCATAAAAGTAACCATAAAGTGTCCCCTCCCTACTATAAGGAAAGCTGACAGCTTTCCCTGTGATTTACTGAAAGTAAACATGGAAAATGCTCTGACTTCCCTCATCACTGAATAATAAACGTTGTTCCTGCTGCCCTTCCCCCAAAATGCGATGCATTATCTGCCCTGCACTGTGCCATTTTTCAGAGGTGACAGGATTAAAGTTTACAGGTCTATTCATCCGGTGAGATGCTAATAAACCTGAGTAATAATATCAAAGATGGGCTCTTACAGATATTAAAAAACCCTGAGTTCAAAGTTTAGTACAATCTTTAAAATATTTGTGCTTGACTCTTCTTGCTCTGTGGGATCCAGATCCATTCCCTCTCTACCTTCCCATTCCAAGCTGCTATGCTGCTTTTCTTTATGCTGAGTCCTCGGCATGTGTAAATCAGCACAGATGCATTGGCTTCACCAACTTAAACTCAAATGCCTTTTGCACTTCTCTGCCCTCTCTTCGCAAGAACAATGCCTGGAAAGACCTAATAAACCCTCTTACATGTTAAGCAAATGAACCACAAATGTAATCAATATACAATAGAGTTACTGTATAATGAACTCATCATCATAAAACCATCATCTCATTTTAATTTACAGCACTGAAAGTGAGAGATAAAGTTAAACAATAAACAGGAGGAGAAAGGCAGGCACCTCTGCCTATGCAGACCAGCTAGCAAAGGAAGCCAGGCAAAAAGAGCTTTCTTCTCCTGCTGCAACACCTGAGGCGCCTCTTGGCTGAACTCCTTCCGAGGCTGGAGCGGGAAAGAGAACGACAAGTCCCCTAACGAATTCTGCGATTTCTGCGGCAAAGAAAGAAGCCAGTTCCTGCCAAAGAAGCACTAAAAAGGACTGCTCGTGGTGGAATGTATTTTAAATACCATTTTGGGGAGAGGATTTCTGTCTTCTAAAACAATTTTTTGTGACATTGGAAAATTGTTAGTCTAAGTACAATGCTGCTGCCTGGGACGGGAGGCAGAGCACCCAGCTCTATCAGCTGCTGCCTGAAACACCTACCGAGCCATGCTGGCAGCAAACGCTGCCCTTCGACTTCTACGCTCCTCAGGGACACGGAGCTACCAAAGGGGATTTTGAAGCACGTCCCACTAGCTTTCATTGGGAAAAGAGTTCGTAAGGTCGTAAAGGTGTTCATTTTGGACACCTTCCTGTAAGGTACTGATGGCCACACTTAAGAGTACCACGATCTCCCACTTTGGCACAAGTGCTGCAGCTCCTCTGAACAAAGAAGTAGCTCCATGGTCTTTTGCCACTTGATTCTGAAGTGAATGCAAAATCTTACCATCTTCCTTATTAGAGCTACTTTACTGGCTTAAAAGCAGTATAATTCCGTAACCAAAGTTATATGAAAATATATCAGCAAGTGCACTCACCACTGACTTCTGCTTTATTTTGCTTATTGCTGCCAAATGATCATGGGGAACTTAGATCTGCATATTACTAAAATTCTATTAAATGGTTATTTATTCAGGAAGTTAAATCAGAAATGTTTTATCCATTATATCTGCTATTTTCTTGCTTCCATTAGCCCAGTGATGAAGCAGAACCATTACGACATAACTTGGCACACGTTACCACATTACTTTGGGAATCTACCATATAATACTTACCATACTAACAGGGGAAATGGAAACATACAGGTCTCTGGCAACGATGAAACACAAGTATCTTACACTTTCCATAAAGTGACAGGAACACAGACAGATACATCACACACAATTTATACTTAGTCTGCTAAATTCAAAAAGGGCCTAAATTCGTAGCACCTATTCTAACAGAATGAGTTTGACTGGAGTCACTGAAAACATATCACCAGCCAGCAGAAGCTTAAGATCACTGTAAATAAGGCAAAGGGACACTAGCTCTGCAAGCGTGCTGTCTGTGGAGACTGGAGACGGAAAGAACTCTTCTTCTTCCATCTGTTAAAAGGGCATTTTCTTCAGCTGACTTTTTCTTGTGTACAGTGTAATCCCTCACGGTCTGTTATCTCATTTCTAATGTGGATTAAATTGGCAAAACTTGTTTACATTCTGCAACATATCCTGAAGTGCAAGTAACTCGTGTGTGTTGACATGCAGTGGGGGCTGTAGGTACCTATTTAGCAGTAGAATCTGGTTCTGAAATGGTTATACAATTGGTTATAAAATTGCTATTGCTATTCAAGGTTGCAAACTAAAAGCTCTTCTCTGGTGCTATGAAGCCAGCTGTCACGATGAACTGGACGGGGGCACAGTGAGAGGGAAAAGAACTAGCTCTGAAGTGGACGGAGAAAGGCGAAGGAGTTAATTAGGAAAAACTGTGGGGCGCGTCCACCGTAACCACTTCAAAAGCAAACCAGAAGATATCTTATACCTTCCAAGCTGATTGTCTGCTAAGGAAACAGCTGTCTTTTGCACTACCCCATACACAGCTATACTCTGCACACACGGATTACACGATGCATGTTGATGACACCTTCATTTCCAAGGTCAGCCTCCATTAGAGCTGAAGCATCTTTGTATGCTGACAGTGCTGCACCTTTGCCATCATCGCCCAGGTGATGGGGATCTGTTGTCAGACACTGTATCACTCTCAAAACACGGTCATATTTCATCCAAGATGTTGAATGCATTATCTGAAAATGGCTTTGGCCTGGAAATTTCATGCCAAACCAAGTCTTTTGATCTCTTAGCACAGTTGATTGGTGATGACCCACTGGGAAAGCACTTCAGGTCCATCACTAATAAGCTATGTCTTAAAGGGTAATGAGAACTGGGTGCTTTAGGAGACAATAGCTCATCCATCATCAATCAAGATCTGAAGTTTTTATACAGATGATTTAAGAAGAGTTGGACTGTGTAAAATTGAAATGTCACATTGGTATTGGGAGATGGGGGGAGCTTGGTAATGAAAATGAGAGTTTTAACCTTCTCCATTTCAGCTCAATGACCATACTCAAAAGCTCATGGATGTGGAATCTGTGTACCAGCTAGAAGCCTCAGACAGCCTTCGATCTCAATTATACAATTTCAAGTAAAGATTATTTGGGTCATTAGCTGGAAGTCAGTTTCAAGGCTTGATGGTAATAGCAAGATATTCTTTATTTCTATCAAAAGCAATCAGTGTTACGTGCAGCCTGTGGGTCTGTACTTCCAACTGCTCAATATCTAAGAACACTGGATTGTAGCACCTGAGCATAAATCTTCCAAATCTAGCTACCTATTTTGCTGCTTAAATAAAAATGGAGTCATTTGACTACCTTTCACTGAGTTTGATGGGTAGCCTTTTCACCATTTCACCACAAAAGTGTGTGAAGATGGGCTCACAGGGTCCTTGCGAGTCATTCAGCTACTTCATCAAAGGACAACAGCCTCTGGTCAAGTCTTTCTTTAGCGATCTCCCCAAGGGAGTATCTGTTTCATGAACGGGTTCAGTCATAGTAAACCAACCGAAAGAAAACATTTCTATCTGCTCGGATTATTCCTCTGTCTGTGCATGGCCTGACTTCTTCCTTCTCACAGCCTTACTAAAATTAAGACATCAAATCATTTATCTGGTTACTTTGTAAAAGGAAAAAACACTGCAAATTATCCCAGCTCTTAGCGGTAAACAAACCAGAGTTAACAACACACATTCCAAGGAAATGGTCTCTCCCCATAATCCAGCTAGATTGACTTCTCCTGGAGGCTGCTGAATTTAACCCATCTTGCAATGATCACAGCAGCCTCTGTCTACTTGGATCTTGATTCCCCAAAGTGTTTAGGCACAGGTTTATGTTTAAATCACCTTCCCCTCCATTCTGGAGAAGGCTGCCTGCTCCTGTAATAATTACTCTGCTTTGACAACGGAGAATAAAACGATGTAGTGATTCCAACCAACACTACTTTCGTTAACCATGCACCTGCCATCAGTATCATATATCCTTGATGTTAATTAACAACAGGGTAGACATAAAGCTGTATGACCCGCCTTAGCTCCAGCATTTCCTTTACAGATATTAACTGCAGAAGCAGCACGAGCTGTTTACGATGTTACCCACCTCGTTTGTTTGCTTCTTTTCCCATCACTGGCTTTTGAAAGCTGTTTGACCCTGTTGACTTTGCAGGTGAGGAGCTTTCATATAGTATGTTGACTCTGTTACAGGGATATTAATTTTCAGAAGAAGATGCTAATTGCCTCACTTCTTTGACCAGTCAAATGCTGATCCCGATGTTAGCAGCAAAGTGCTTGATTTACTGTTCTCTTAATGTAATTTTGGGGGGTGACAGGTAGATTAACAGACATAAAACAACACTTTAACAACGCATGTGGCTTCCTGTGGGTTTGTCCAAATCAGTGAGAGAGGCAGAAAAGGGCCTGGCGGTCCTTATGGGTGGTAAGATGGACGTGAGTCAGCAGCGCACCCATGCAGTGATGAAGGGTGATCAAACGTGGGCTGCAGAAGCAGAGCCAGCAGGTGAGGGACGTGATGATGCCCATCTGCCGGGCACTCCTGAAGGTTCATCTGAAGCACTGGGTCCATTTTGGGCACCCCAGTGCAACACAATTGTTGCCAAATAAAAGAGGGTCCAGGGAAGGACCACTGTGGTGGTTAGAGGCCGGAGGACTTGTCACATGAGCAGAGGTGAGAGGACCTGGGCTTTCTAGCCTGGAAAAGATGACTGGGGAAGGGGGACACCTAACTGCAGACTGCCTCTACATAAAGGAGGGCTATAGGGGAACACAGAGCTAGACTCTTTCCACAAGTGCACAGCTTAAGGACAAGAGGCAACGCGCAAAAGCTGCAACATGGGAAACACTGATTAAACATCAGAAAAATATTCTTCACAGCACCAGTGGTTAAGTACAGGAGCAGACTGACCGGAGAAGTGGTGCTATCTCCATCTGTAGAGATTTTCATAAACAACGAACCACCTGATCCTTGTCTGAAGTTAGTCCTGCTCTGAGCAGAAAATTGGACCAGATGACCTCCAGATACCCCTTCCAACTGAAATTATTTTGTCCTTCTATGATTATTAATCATCTACTACCACAGCACTTACAACACTCCGTAAGTAATCCATTCTCTCCATTTTTATAAAAGCATACTTCATTTTAAATTTTTATCTACTGATAAGCATTTGGTGATGCAAAACACCCATCTGGAAAATAACATGTATTTAAAAGCATGTCACGTGCGTGTATAAAGAAGTGCTACAGTATTTGAAATACAGAACCTATGCCACCATCGCTGCCCCCCATTTCATGCAAAGGGGACATCTGAACTAAGAACCATTACAGCTTCCAGTATGAAAGAACTGTTGCCCTTTGATCTTTTGATTTTTCTTAGCAAAAAGAAAATTGTATTCATTTAAGTCACTGTAATGAATCACTGATGAGTTTCAGATTACTGTCTATGGAGAGCATGACACATCACCAGCTCACCCCAGAAGGCACGCTCTGGAGCTCAGTAAGAGCAGCAATATGCCAGCAGTCAGAAATGAGCAGTCATTTCATTCACAGGAGCCAGGAGTTAACATTCGGGTAGCACAGCACTACCTGATGGGGATATGTGCATCCCAGTTAGCAGCAACCGCGCGTTCAGGAAGCGGTGAGCCATTTCTGCAGTGCATTGGGATGTGCCTCTTCAGTGAGTCCTCTGATAACACACCATCATTTGGTAATGCTTACCTTTCAGTACTCCAAACCCCATACCTCTGAGTATGGATTTCTGCAAGGAATCACCGCTGTGGGCAGCTGATTATTCAAAAGGTACTAAAACCTGCTGAATCCAAAATAAATCATCTCTCTCCTGCCCTGCTCTTATTCTTCAGCAGAAAGCCAGCAGAAGGTGCAGAAAGGGAGATATGTGCAGCAGACTGGGTGCACCAACAGGGCAAACAAAGTCCCAGCAGGCTCCAGAAAGCCCGGAGGCTCTGAGAGATACCCCAGTACTGGAATTAATTTCTGCTGTCTGGTCACCTTTAATGGTGAGCATTCTGTGGGACATAATCTGGTGCAACAACCCAAAGCAGCTATATCACCACTTGCCTTGCAGTCTTTCATGACACAGTCCCCGCTTTCTGTGTCAGGCATACTCCACATGTGTTCAGTGAAGACCAAACAGACCCCAGTGTCACTTCTTCTGCCCTCTTGAAATACTACCCATGCCCTGGAGCTGCAATAACTCCTTCATCCATCACACTGATCAGCATCTGCAAAGGTGCAGCAACAACAGACAACCAAGCCACCTTCCCTGGCTCACCATGATGGCTTCACATTCATTTTTCCTCAGAAGTTCTCTAGAGCTTTTGCTGTGACTGAAGCGTTTGTCCAGATGAATGATTTCGGCTCCTGAGGGGCAGTATGTTTATTTGCCAGCCCTACAGCAACATGAGTGGCTTCCGGCAGAGTTTCGTGGTGCATCCAGGACATTTCCATTGGCTGCAGATTCACCGACAAACTCTACAGAGAACTACCAGTCAAGGTTTCCTGGGGGTAAGATTGCAGACTAATCCTTCAACCGTCCTCCTTCACCTGTGACCAGCTGTTCTGCTAGTTCAGAGTCCTGGTGTATGACCAGGAACTACTGGACATGCTGGGACCTAAACCTTACTGTCCCATTGCTCCAACAGGGAGACTCATCCCACCTCCTTCCGTCCCCGATCTCAAGGGTAGGCAGCCAACAATCTGAAGAAACACGGGGCAGCAGTGGAGAGGGCGTGTTATTCCAGGCCAGAAAAAGTGGAAGCTGGTGCTTGGAGCCACCTAATAGACATGACATTCACTAAGCCAAACTGAACCCTTAGGGAAACCAGCTCTCCACTGAAGACGACCTTGCATTTCATATCATCTGTGTGGGCCAAATTTGCGAAATGTCACTGAGAGTACTTATTTTTACTTTTTCCCCTAAACTTTTTACAAAGTTCTCTCCTCATAGGATGTTCATATCATTTCTCCACCCAGGATGAGGCTACACACTGATTCACTTCTATGTTGCCAAGACAGACACAAGCATTTTAAATGCCTCTCCTTGTCAGGACATTTGCTATACAATATTTTGATCACACTTGTAAAGTTTCATGTCTGCTGGTGGCAGCTCTCAATTTATCTTTTCCATCTGCTGAGATATGTAACAGTGAGACTACCGTGTCTCTGTTCTCCTGGCATCAGCTCTTTATAAGAGGCATCTTGCGAGTAAATGCTGCATGGTAGTTTGTCTGCCGCTGCTGCTGCACCCCTTCCAAGCGGGCTTTTCGCATGGAAGTCAAGCAGCAGTCAGAACAGGGCCCCCCTTCCAAGCAGGCTTTTCACATGGAAGTCAAGCAGCAGAGAGTGCCTCATTCAGAGGCACCTGAATGCAGCAGGGTTTCCCTGCAGCATCCCCAGGAGCTTCAACTCTGGCATTATCTGGTGGTATATTTTTCAATTCTTTTCATACAACCACTGACAAATTCAAGAAGCCTGCTTTCTATCCTAAGCACATCTGGCACTCAGGCCGCACACTTGGCAAACAGGCTGATGGCCTTCTGTCTTGGAGTGTAAGTGCCTCAAGTACATCCTGATTGGCATCAACATGCAGAAATTCCTTCTCCCTTTGAAAAAAATAGTTAAGATCTGGATGTAGTGGTAATTTCCTCCATTTTTCTGAAAGGCTGTAAAAATTACTGGCTCCATAGAGCCCTTCTCTTTCAAAACTGTCATAATGTGGCTTGGAATAATCCTGGAAGGGTGCCCAGATCCACGTCCAGCTGCATCCTGCGTTTCAGTACAAGCATTTGCATACGGGCTGGTAATTGGCACGCAGCTGGTTTTATGCCAGCTCCAGCAATTGCATAACCTAACTAATCTTTCTCCTGGGCTCGAAAGAGGAGTCTGTGTCTGCTGAGCTTAAAATTTCTATATGGGATCTGTTCAAGTACGCTCTCACATTTCTATGCCATGTTGTTAACCTCTCCTGAGATACGGTGTCGACTCTTCGAAGAGGAATTTTAATTGAAATTTGTCTGAGGTGGGAAGTGCCTGTGCCTTTCCCTGGCTCTCCTGTACTGAAACCGTGCGAATGACATGCTGTAAATCCTCCTCCCGCACAGAGGACTCTGAAGTGACTCTTCTTTGGCTCCTACAAGGACCTTGGATTGCATTTGCCCTCCCAGTGCCGTGGCTGGGGACAGCCAGATAGCCCAAAGAAGGCCTGTAAACTGAGGAACACGCATGTTAGTCACAGCAATCAGTAAGGCCTTCTTTGTAAGCTAATGAGTTTGATAAAGTCTGAGCCTCAAGTACCCCAACTCTTATTTTTTCCCCTTTAACTGCTATAATTGCTAAGGGGTCACTATCGGTCCTGCTTCTTTCTTTTGCACGTACGCTTAATTCAGGTTTCAAATCTGGCTGGATGTAAGGGAACCCGTCCATGCTGCTGAGCCGCCGGCCCTGTGGAAACACAGCCGACGTGTTCCTGCTTACTGTTCTCCCTCCCCAAAACTCGCGTGCCTTCTGTGATCATCATGTTTGACCACATCCTTTTTGATTTTAATTATTCCCACTTTCTGTACATCTATTATAAGGTAGTAGTGAAACAGTGGCAACAACTAAAATGTGGCTGTTACATTAAAAAAACCCCACAATTCAGGCCAATTTTCCTTAAACTATTAACCTCAAACCAGACGCTTAGGTATGGCAAATAAGCACACGTGAATTCATGCCAAACTAACCACTTCAGACAGTGGGAGCTAAAGGAATGGGTGACAAGGTCCTAAGCACAAGAGACAGTTCAGGGTTAGTTCATTCACTTTTTTTAAGACTACCATCTCTCCTCAAGTTTTCCCAGTTCTGCCTGCTCTTAAATACGAGCCCTTCTCATCTCCCGCCAATCCTACTTTTAAAAACACCTCATCCAAACACATTTAGCCACAATGAAAACATTCTCTTCTTTCTTTCCATCAGTATTTGATTGTAACCAACGTGGTCACAAGCCTTCTCCCAACACATCTCTCTCTTTTCCCAGCAGATGAACTGCATTGAACCCGAGCTGCTCTCAGTTACGATGCAGTAGATCAGGAGTGACACTGTGGGCTGGAGTGACATGGAAGACACTCCATGGAAGAACTGCAGTGCCTCCATCAACAGCGGACACACTCTGCTCCCAGTAGTGGCTTGTCACATGGTGAACAGTCCCTTTTCTAACTCATTTCTGCTCTGTACCCATGCAACCTTGGCAGGAACAAGGGTTGCTTGCCCTGTAATATTTGACAGTAGAATACACTTTCTTACTGGAAAAAGGATCGGTTTGCTTCCAGCATTTTACCGCTCTGCAGTTAAACTAGTCCAAACAGCTTCTGTCTGCAGGCAGCGAAAGTGCACAGTTTGTCCTTGTCTACATTCTAGCTAAACTGCAGCTGGCACTGATTGATGATATTTATTTCAGTGAGATCATTTTTAATAATGTAGACAACAGGAGGGAAGAGTAAGCGCCCAGACCCACCAATTCTGTCGTACTAACTGCTATGCTTAGTATTAAGAACGAGTCCTAGTAATTTTTTGCCAAAGAGCTTCCCAAAAAACCCTACACAAAAGAGAGAGGGCACATGAACAGGCCACGGGCTGCGAATAGAATCACTGAGGGTGAAACGAAGCAGCTCTTCGCCCAGCTTCAGGGCTTGGCTCAGTAGGGTTCAAGCCAAACCTCTGCCCCTGCACTGCCTGTGGTCAGCTTTGTAGCCTTTCTTACCACTGTCTTTTAAGGTTGATGCATCTCGGACACAATTTATAAATAAATAAAAAAAATATTATAGGAGAGAACCCAAATTATAATTTCTCTCTCAGTCCATGGAGTGCTGTGTTCCAGAATTAAATAAATGCTGGTAAAAGGACAGGAATATTCATCCAATCAAACATGGGAGGGGGGAAACATATTCTTCTGAGTTATTATAACTCCTTATTTGGCTTTAATAGCTTGTCTTTCTCTTGAGCTTCAGAAGTTTTTCTCAAATTGCATAGGCAGTCAGTCTAAGGCTGCAGGAGTTACCTACCTGGCTATTCCTGGTCTTCAAAGGCTACAAAACATCTGTTGGTTGGCAAGAGCAATTAATTAGCAAAATTGAAAAGATGGTTCCTTTTTACAAAGGCTTGGATGAAGCAGGGGAGGGGAGACAACTCCAGGAAAGTAAAGCCTTGTGAAGCCCTGTAAGCTGTGTGCCTCTGGGCAAATTCCCAAGGCTGAAATCTCAATGAATGTAATGGTTCTTAATTCCACAGGATTTCTAATTACAGCCAAGAGAAGGTAATGAGATGTGATGTAAATGTTTAAATGAAAATAAAGAAAATAAAAAGCCTGTCAAATTTACTAGCCAGTCTCCCAGACGCAGCTCCCTGATGCCGAGCACCCGGGTGGGCGCTCGGGGCAGCTAACCGATTCCACAGACACAGTGACAGGAGAGGAAAATAAAATGGCTCCCAAACCATCCTTCCCACACCTCGTCAGAGGCTGTCTCCTAATGAATATGAGCCAGCAGTGTGCCCAGGTGGCCAAGAAGGCCAATAGCATCCTTCGGTGGCGACAAGCAGCTGCATCTTGGAGTTCATAGGACAATCTCCTGCTTTCCATCCCAAATCTGCCTGTATGCCAGCTCCTGGATCTTCTCCAGGGTCTTCTCCTGGCTTTGGGGCTTGCTCGCAGCCTCCCTGCCTGCCCCACCCTGCTCTCCAAAATCACAGAGGCAGAACACGGGGGCTCGAAGCCAGGACCACGTTGGTCCCAGAACGCTGCAGGGAAGCAGCCTTCCTCCCCCTGCCCACCACCACCTTCCTCCCCCTGCCCCACCGCAGCCTCTGCCGCGGAGCATGTGGCACCCATACAGGAGCTGCTGCCAAAGCACCCTCCCCTGTGTCACCCTGCACGTTTCTGCCCATTCTCTGCGCCAGAGAAGAAAGCAAAAGCCTAACGCTTTCACCTGCAGAGAAGAGAGGCAGTTTATTAAATGCCATCACCAATGTCTCACCTGCCTTATTAAAAGCTGTCATTTTCCCATCACAAATTTGAATGAAGATTCGCACTCCTGCAGGGCAAGGGCTCTATGGTAATTTGGGGAATCCTGGAGCTGCAGAGTATGTCAGACATGAGGACAGAGCGAAGGCAGGTAACTCATGGAGTGCTTTGCAGGGAAGGGGTGGGAAGGGGTGGTTAGGCTGAGTGCTGTGGTGTGAGCAAAATCTCTTCCAGGGTGTTAACCCCATTCAGCACTGGCCTCCATTTTTTAACACACGCGAGGATGTCCCCCTTCCCTTCTTCCCTTCTTTTGCACCATTTTAGAATTAAATTCTTAGAAAAGGGTCACGCGAATGACCCAAGCGTCAGGTGGAAACATCTGTAAATGACTACTGAGGGACAAGCAAACAATCCCCCGAGCACCCACATCTCTGCAGACACAAGCACCTGTGGAGAAATCCCACCAAGAGCCAAGCCTGGGGTGCATCATGCAGCATCGCTGGCCATCCCCACCGACAGGCCAGGCGGCATAGCCCATCGCGGAGCAGCTTGTGGGGCTGCCTCCAGCCCCTCTGCCTCTGGGATAACCCAGCAGGGGAGGAAGGAGATAAAACAGGCTCCATGAGGCACAGCATAAAATTCAACATTGGTCTTCCAAGCAGTACCCTTAGCACAAATGACAGCCTGTGTATGAACAAAACCATCTCCTCGCACATAGAAAGCGGGGAAATTCCTAAAATGTAACACACACGAACCTCTGATGATGTACCAGAACAAGAGGTACCACATACAGAGGCAAGGCATGTCTGATCTCTGGAAATCACACTGCTGGTACATGTGTATTTTGGAAAGACCTATTGCTCTCAGATGAACTGGACCAATATCCACTTAAAACCATACTGGTAATTATGGACTTAATTATAGGTTTGGGGCTTTTTTTTTTTTCTTTTAAAAAAAGAGACTTTTTTTTTTTGCAAGCAAAGTTTTCCTAATATGGACTGTGTCAGTCGCAGCATCATTTTAACTTAATACCAACTCAATGGTTCAACAAAACTCCCATTTAGGCACTGCACGAGGTGCACGTGTGTGGCCAACTCTGGTCTGCAGTTCTTAGCTGATTGGTTGTTTTTCACTCAAAAGCTGCTAGGTGCTTTCCAGGGGAGCTTAGGCTTGCTAAGAACAGTAGAGGGAATTTTTGCAAACAACAAGCAATATTCCTCCTCCCCTTTGCCCAAGAAAATGCTGTGGTTTGACAAAAGGAAGCACATTCTATACCATGGGGCTCGGTGCTCAGGCCTAGCACGGCACCACTGCACGTGTTGCAACCAAAGCAGATCCTGGCTGAGGATGTGCAAGAGAGGAAGAGCACCATCTCCACTGCATCTGTCTCTTGTAGGAATTTGCCTTGTGTGAGACTGTCTCTGAGGGGGTAGGCTGGACAGTTGAGAAGGAAGAGTTGGGCCAGAGCAAGAATTTGGATATGCAAGTTCAGCTCAGGCTCATCTCCCTCCTCAAGCACTGTAAAGCACTCCACCTGCATGAACGTCATCTCAGCCTGAGAGCGCTCTAGCCTTGCCCCTTCCCATAATGTCAACAGAGGAGAAAATGTCCTTGACTGCCTTCCAGCACTTGTCACAAGAGGGACAAAGTACTCAGGGCTCCAGCAGGTGCACTGAGATCTCTGGATTCACACATTTACTGGTCCGGGATGCAAAATATAGCTCTGAGCAGCTCTAGGAGTATGCTGTCAGCGTCACAAGGAGCTGATAGCCGCTGCCACAGGTGCTGACGCCTCTCTTGCACTTGTTGTTCTTCACCTGCTTCTAGTTATGGAAGAGGTGATTTAAGTCCAAACAAGTTTGAACCCGAAGGTTCTGTTCACAGCTGCCTAAATCTGACATGGAGATGATAGCTGGTTCAACAGAGAAATGCAACTGCTAAAACACCATCTGCTCCTCCCAAGCGCAGAGTGTGCTGTACTGGACAGGAACACTGCAGCAAGCTGAACACTCCTGGACGCTGCCCACTCCTCCTGTACCGCACAGTACATTGGTAAACTGCATCTTACTCAGGAGCCAAATCCTCTATTTTACCGCTCTGGCAGAACAAACAGAAATCAGAAATCCAGGCACCTCCTACCTGCATCTAACGCTCAGCATGTCCTGTTGGGACTTGAACTCGCATCCTTCAGAAGGGCAGTGCCAGCAGCCCACAGTAGCACCCATACTGTAAATTAAACCTACCAAATGGCATATAGGTACTTGGAGGGGTCTTAAATAAATCTCAGCTAAGAAAAAAATACAAAGGTACTCACTGCACTCATTTACTAGAAGGCAGAAGGAAAATATGGCCAGACATCAAATACACAGGAGAACAAGCTTATGATGGTGAAACAACCACCTGTAATTACAAATTTAGGAATTTTTTTCTTTGGTGATTTTGATTCCCTTTCAGAAATAATTAACCTTTCCTAGCATATGAAATGTTTCTTGCCAGACAAGAATAAACAGAAGACTAAATAAGTCTCAAGGCTGAAAAAAAAATTCAGATCTTCTTTTCAGTCATGGGGTTCCTGTACGTTTTCCCTTTAAACCCATAACTCAGTTTTATATTTGCTTTGTTAATTAAAACTGAGATTTATTGAATTTGTAACTTAAAAATCCAATAAAGAAGAAGCCACCATAGGCAAAAGCATTTCCCTTGGTATAGCTGTTATAGTATACTATCAATCAGCTATGAACACAGATACACAAATTGACTGTCCCTATCAGAAAATGATAAAACAACATCCCACTGATGTAGGAAAGTTTTGCTTATCAGCAGCATGTGTCATTATTTCACAAAATACAGAACTATGTTCCATACAGGCAAATTCCAGGATGAGGTCTTTTTCCTCTGAGGTACTCCCTGCGCTTTATTATTATTATTCCAGTAATACCTATCTCAGAAATTAATTCAATGCAAGTACCCTGGATGCAGAGAAGTTGGAGTAGATAGCACTCTATACATAAGACATGCCAAAACCATGCTGTTCTTTACCTTAGATTTTTTTCCAGTAATTTTGAACTGTTCATTAAATAACCAATGCTCTTCTCCTGAGCAAGCAAGACACTGAACTCAAAAGAAACTCTGACGAGAAATAGTGCAAACCTGCCCTGCGAGCTTCCATGTGCTTCCCGTTGCTAAGGGGGACAACAAGAGCTGCTTCGGGATGAACATATCACCGGGCTCTTCTGAAGAGCCTGTTGGGCTAGACAGGAGGTACGGCAGAGACCGGACGGGATGTTAAGATGCTCTTCCGTGCTCTTCCCTCACTGCTTGAGAAAGACGTAAGAAAGAGAGAGGAGTCTTTAACTTTTAACCTTGCTATATATTTGCAGAAGGATGTACTGACTTCAGAAGTTTCTGTTTGCCTGTTGATTCACTGTGTAATTAACCTTGCGCTTACGACTCAATGAATTGCTAAAAAACCCTGTGTTACGTGCCAGAGCCTTTCTAAATAAAATACATTCAGGGTTCTTAAATGGTATTGTACTAGCAACAGTAAAAAGCAAAGCCTGGCCTAATTACACAAGTTATTACAGTAAATACTTAGGACTGAATATGGCTTTTGTTTGTTACTAAACAGTGGTAAGAGATGAAACTTGCAATGAACCTTACCCATCATTAAAGTAACTTTTAGGCTTAGAGTTTCTTCACTCTCCGTGCAAGTGAAATTTCTCAAAGACTGCAGACATGTTTTGCCGTAGTTCCCAAATGTTTTCATTTATTTGCTGTGATTGTTTGCGCAAGCAAATTCCTGCTCAAGAGAAAACCAGAACTTCTCAGACACCCACATAAAAGAGCTCGCGTATCACTTTAACCCAGAAAAGTCCATGTGGATGACCTGAAATGTCTCTCTCTGCCTATTTCGGCATACGGCAGTTTCAATCACTCCGCTAAGGACCAGAACTGACTGCCATGATCAGCACGACCAGCCCCCATGCCCTTCAAATAACAACTAGATTTAACTCTACTGCAATGGTTTTATCGGCACCTCCTAGCTCAACCTGATCAGCAAAAATATCTATTGTCTTCTTTTGATTGAAAGATAAAATCGTGTTAAAACCCAAAAGTTTTGGAGTGACACACCAAGAGGGCATCAACCTGGCCGCAAACTACTCCAAGCCGCAGTTACACCAAGTACAGGTCTTTCCGTATTCTCAATCCACTGGGTCTCACGTCTGCTTGCACAGCTGAGGAACTACCGTTTCAAATGTTCTTTATAGTATTTTGATTTGAACCAAATATGAAATAATCCTGGGTCACTTGAAAATATTTCTACCAGCACTGAAGTTTTTATTTGCTGAAATGTATCAGTGCTCGTATATATTATTAACATATTACTTATTAGTACAAAATGGACTTGAAGGCCAATAAATGGAGTGACCCATTTAAAGGCCAATAAAATGCAGCAAGGCAAATAAAAATACAAGAAACTCATGTGAATTTTAAAATAATCAAGGCCTTTAGGAAAACAAATTAATACCCAAATAACTGTCATTCCTGAACTGTTTCTTAGCCAAGATAACTTAGAGACTTAGCTCCCAGCCTGGCAATTAGAAATTGGCAAAGTACTTGATTGATACAATAACAGTACTTAAATTAATGAAGCAGATAACGCCTATAATCAAGGAGAAAAACCTAGAAAGGGTCTAGGTAGCATGTTATTATACCACAAAAGAGTTGATTTGTTTTGATTTCAGTTGTGCCTCAGTATGTTTACTAAATGGGGTTCATTTGATAGGGATTTTCATCTCTTTATGCACGCAGCAGTTCCCATTAAAATGCCAACTTGGTTAATGATAAATCCCAGAGAGTTTTCAAGTTTATGGGATGTGAAAGCTATAGAAAACTTCAGTTGCCTCTCCCTAAAAGCTGTTGCTGATTATTTAGTGGCAATCAGTTTGCAGACCAGATTTTCAGAACCGTTCAGATCTGGTGCAGATAGAAAATAAAATTAACTGATGGATTTATATGTCAAAATGAAATCTCTGGAAACTGGCCCCTTTTCTCGGTGACTTCAAATTCTATTCTCAAATGTTTCTGACCACTTAGCACATCCACAAATCTAAGAAAGCATGCAGTATTTTCATTTATGACAGATTTTACACCACGCCTGGTGACCCACTAGGAAGGTGCTTCTGCTCAGGGATGGGAACTTTCAGCAGACTCCAGTGGAGCCGCAGGCTCTCCTTGGAGAATATTTCGGGCTTATTGCAATTGGCCTTTTGCCAGCTTCCCACAGAGAAAGCCGGACTAACTGGAAGATATATCACCAGGCCCTGACACTTCATATTTCTCCATCACTGGCAGGACCATCATCCTTCAAAAGTCCATTTCCAACTCAGCTGTCTGAGAATAATGAAAAATCATTCTTCTAAAAAGTCTATGCAAGTAAAAAAGATAAATGGATTTGATCTAATTTAAAAGTTGTTGAAGATGTAAAATGACATGAGAAGACACAAGTACTAGTTTATTTAGGACAGCAGCCTAAGGCACAGGCTTAAATGCCCATCTTTGGTAAACACAGGCAGGCAGTCTTTTCCGCAGCTTTACTTCTGTAGGGATTCCACATTATAGAGATAACCTTGATATAGATACGATGTCCTTTGCTCTAGCACCTGTCACAGATCCACTTTCTTGTCTTGCCAAGCTCTCGAGGGGCATGCCTGCTCTCTGGAGTAGCAAACGGAAGGCATCTGTCAGAGTGCCAAAGGTTGTCATTAAAAAAAACATGGAAAAATAACAACAGAATTAAGAAACACCTAGCGCTTGGGAAAGTCCGTCAAAACTTCTCCAGTTTAAGATGTCACTATTGCTGTAACAAATGGACTAGATGAAATGCACTTATACATGCCAGTGTTGCTACCTTCCTAAACTGTTGGATCAATTCCAGGTTGTATTAATAACCTAGTGCTCCACTATATTCAGAAAGTAAATAGCATGGCTCAAAAAAAACCAAACCCAAAACTTCGTAAGCCCTGATGAAAGTATATTGTTCAAAGGATGCAAAACTATGCCCTTTATCAAATACGTAAACCAAATATGACACCTAAGACTTTAAAATAAATTGTTACACTTTTCTTTATTTTATTTATATCCACAAGCATAAACAGCAACACGCAGAAAAAACAGGGAGAGAGAAGGGCAGTTGTGCAGCCACCCAGAGCTCTGAAATACTCCACATCTATATTATGTAGACAGGGGAAACCCAAAGGATTCAAACTCTACCACCTCCCCTTCCCATAATCCAGGAATATCAACACATTGTAACAGGACAGATCCATTCAGATCACATCTGCCATAAATATACAGACATGCAATGGAATCGCATGAGCTATTTGATCTAATTTGCTGCTTCTCTTGCCACCGCTCTGCTGCCAGAGGTCAGCTAAGAGTCCTGGCACTCACTACCTTTGACCATGTTGCTCAAGGCCTCTCTCCACTCCATACGTTTCCAGCAGTGGGAGCAGAGTCCCGAATGACTGAGGCACCCAGCGTTACCAGCTCGTGCAAAAACACTTCTGTGTGCAGGCTCCGCATTTTGTGGAAGCTGCCCTTTCCTCAGCAGACGCAGAGTGTTAGCTTTAAAAGGCTGAGATAAAATCTGAAGTCCCTGAAACACACCCCAGATGCCAGAGTCAATAATACGGTCAATAATGAAAGACCCAGTTTTTTCTTCCCCGATGGTAACACGGTGTACTTTCAGCTCACCCTGCAAGTGCTGCTGCCTCTCCGACACGGTTCCAGAATGAAGCTCCCATTGATTCCTGCTTTCTACAGACTGCTGGATCAAATACCATACCTACTTATTTATGACCAGAGGTTTTTAGGTAATAAAGTGAAGCAAAACAAAACAAAACTCAAAAATCATAAAACATCCTATTTTCTCTTCTCCCTTATACACGCTGACTTAGCAAAACTTCAGCACAGGGAGATCTGAAATCCACTCCACGTTATCCCTGAAGACAACACATTTAAAACAGGAAAGTACAACTACAGTATTTGACACCGTAAAGCTTTTTGCCTAACGCTGTGTTTGGCAGACCTGTGAGGTTTCTAGTCCAGAAATCAAAACTAGCAGCAATGTGCCCACGATATTTCTTGTGCAAAGGCCACAAAGAAGAAACTTTTGATGATAAGAACCACTGCGAGGCAATTTCTAACACCACCAGCTCTGTCAGTGTTCTTTTCATTTCAATGATGAACAATGAAAGAAGTTAGATGCTGTACGATTACAAGATCATGAGAAAACACTCAGAATCTACAAAGAGTAATTTCCACACATGATTTCCCTTCTCCCTCTAAAATTCAGATTGAATTTTATACTCAGAAGCAATTAAAACAGCCTCCTGAAATGTCAGCAGTGCCAAGGCTATGGGTGTGCCCATAGTCAGGAAGCCATCTCCTCGTCGACACAAGGCCCCTCTTGGCAAGTTTTATCAGTAGGTATGTACAGCATCTCCCTAATGTTATACAGACTGAAGGAAATAAAGCTGATTGTTACTTGCAAGATTTAATTTCTTGATTAATGACATGCATAAGTACTTATGGCTTGCACACTGGTTTTAGTCTTTCTTTAGGACTACACATAGGAGAGGTAGCAACACAAGACGCTAGTAACTATTGCAGCTCAGAAAGAGGTGAAACAGCTGATGCACTCAAGGAACCAGATGTTCTTGTAAGTACTTGTAAAACTGAGTTGAAGCCATCTGGTCTCAATGCTTTGCCACTTGGAAGATGTGATACTGCACTCTCAATTTCCTCCCTTGATATCGCTGATTCTAATTGAGGTTTCTATTCCTCCGAGGGTCATGGGGTGTTAAGTTTCTCCCAGAAATTATGCCCTGGTTCAAAAGTGACATTTTTAATGTAAAATGAAGTTTAAATAAAAATGAACACAGACCCCTACCACCTTCTCAGACCCCTACCACCTTCTTGCACCCCGTATGCCCCAGAGCTGGTACCATCAGTGAAACTGGAAAGGGATAGCTAAATACCAATAACAGATCGACTTCTTCTCCAAACCTCCAAGTCTGCTTTTGCACTTTAGTTACAGTCGACACTTTGTGGTCTTGACACCACGATGCTGGGAAGCAACGAACTTTGGCTTGCAAAGCCCAGAGAGTTATTTTAAGACCTTCTGCTCTGTGTCTAGGCCACCCTTAAACACTTCTGGCTGCCAGGGCTGTCCTAGTAGAGGTTATTATCTCGTACCAGATTCCTCTTTCACAGGGATTCCTTGTGTGGTATAACACTCCCAGGGCAGCCCTACCCTTCACCTTCCCATATGCCCACAGAGGGTTATCACCAGATAAAAGGGTTGTGGAGACAACTGTTGTGGCTCACTAGGATTTGGCTACCACCTGGGCCACTGGAGGCCATCAACATGCAGCTTTAATCAGAGCGTCTTTGAATCCAGGAGGATCCGTGTGCCCTTTCTTTATCAGTGCTGGGGCCTTAGCATGGTTGAGGTTCCCATTTCAGTCCGTGGAGCCATGCTGATTTACAGCATTTGCAAATTCAGCCTTACATCTTTTGCTTTGCCCTTTAAGCACATATTTTTGCCTTCCAAAGTACTCACCCTTCTCTGTGATAGCTCAACAAGTCACCACTCAGGAAAAAGATGCTCCGTCACGATAACTGCCAACTGCCCTTTGGAGATACTTGCAATAAAGCAGCTTTCACGCTGGCTGTTCCTGCATGCCTTCTGGAGGTGGACTCTGGCTCAGGACTGCATTACACCACACCTGCTCACATCGGAGGCAGCGCTGAACACATTTACTTTTTTCAATATGCTATGCTTGGAACAGTGCTTTTGTTTTCTGGTTTTTTTTACAATCAAATGGGCTATGCAAAGTAAGGGTCAACCTAATGGTTCATAAAAACGCTTTTCTGGAGAAGAAATATAACTGTTCATCATGACTGAACATGAAAAGTTCCTGCTTTGGATGTGCACGGGCTTCATACAGAGGGTTGCACAGAAAGGCCATTTAGAAGCTGGAGTTTGCATCACGCTGCCACCTGCTAAACACTCCGAACAGTCCGTCCCCAAAGGGCTTTCTCTGGGCTAACTTCAAGTAAATAGGGACAAAGAATTTTTGATGCTTCTGAAATCTGTATCATAGCCTAGGCAGTCTTTATTATTGAAAAATTTCCCTACCGAAATTTTTCTGTGCCCAGTTTATTCTATTACTTCTAGTTACAGCTTGTTCCCTGTGCCTGGACTTTATCTTTCTGCATTAAAGCAAAGAAACAAGCTAAGCTTTCGCTGCTGTGGCATTCACAGCCCTCCACAGTATTTCATGCAAAATTGAAGACCTTCCAAATCTGGATTCTTTTTGAGTTGGAAAAGTTCTACCAACATGAAGCATGTTCTAATATTCCCTGCTGCCACCCCATTTCTGTAATGGCAGGCTTGCTTCCTTTGTAGTTTCTTATAACAAGCCAGAACAAAACCCACAGCACGTCAGGACTGGAAGTGTTGCCCATGTATTGAGAACGCGCTGCTGTTCCCACATGAGTGCATATTGTTTCAGAAGAGCTTTGATGACATGGTGTCAGAAACAAACCAGCAGAGAGATTGCTCCTGTCAAGTAATCACAAATACCTAATTTTAGTGCTGTAGGATGTTTCAGCTCTAACAAGCCCCTGGACCAACCAGAGTGAAAGCTGTACCGTTGTAGTCTCTGCCCCTGCAGAGTTTAGGAAGAACAAGGTGAAATCTCAGGTGGACTGAGGTTGCGGGTAGAAAGGGTCTGTGCAGAGTGTCAAGAGTTTTGGCCTCTCAAAAGCCAAAAAGCCTGATGAGCATCCCTTGAGAATGCCACACAGTGCGTGTGCTGTGCCCAACTGTAGGTTTCTCTAGGAAAGTGGGTTGGAAAGCTTGTGGTAAAAGTCAAAAGCAACATGAAAATGCTTTTCTTGGATGCCTGTGGAATTTAGCAGAATCCTGCAAAATGTTAGGAGACATGGGCTTGGATCTGATGGTCCCTCCAAGGCCTCCCCAGGCCCCAGTGGTTCACCATGTGCTGCAGACGCCAACGGAAGGGGAGATTTTACCATTACTATGCAGTTTGCGTGCTTGCTTTTCACTGCAGAAGGGAGCACATTTGGGATGAACTCCTCATTAACTTTTTCAATGTTATATCACAGGAGATTCAAATTCAACAAATCACTCAGATGACAAACCACCTTGAGATGATTAATTCCTGAAATCAATTATAACACCGGGAAGCAAAAAAAAGGGGCGTAGGAAATTTGAAACTCTCTTAGAAAAGAATGTCTCTCCTAAACCAAGAAACGATGGCGGCAAATGAAAAATGCTTACACAAACAACAAAAAAGCAGAAGCAGCTGATAAAAAGGCATAATCATACCTACATCCATGTGGTTAAATGCTTAGCTGGAAGCACAAAGGTCTAGATCCTCTCTCAGAAATACCAGACCAAAACAGTGAAAGATCTGAGAGACAGAGAGCAGTGTATGACAATTGAGATGAAAAAACACCAAAAAAGGCACACGGTGCAAGGTGTACTGCTCTTTTGGGGCTTAACCACCTGTGGTAAATTGTAAAGTAAGTTTTGCTTACTTGTAGTGGACAGCCAAATTCTACGTAAGTGATAACCAGTGTTTTATTTATTAGCTAGGTACTTGCCAGCGATTGATCAGCAATCAACCGATATTCAGCAGGTAGTACATCTCTGGGTACTACTGCAGTTCAAATAAACAAATCGACGTACTTTTCTGGGCGCTTTACAGTGGAAACAGTAAAGCTATAGTGAAAGAACAGAGACATTCTACATGCCCAGGCACAGGCCGACCCTGACTGCTGGATCCTGCAACATGGCCACAGAAAGCAGGGACAGTTACACAAACCTCTCGGAAGATTTGGCCAAAGCAATAGATCAGTGCAGGAATTTTATGTGACAGCATTTCCAGGAACTCCCAGGCTGGCCATCCCAGCAAGAAATATGGCTATTCTGTTAGTTTTACTGCCACCAACACTGTGGAATTATGCAGGGCTCACCTGATTTAAAAACGTTAGGAGATACGGGCTTGGCTAAAGCCCCAACAAACTTAGTGGTGCAGCAGGAGAACCAGAGCCCCAAAGGAATGGGAGATTTTTATCATTAGTATGTATTTACAAGCTTTTCTGACAAATCCTGCTGCACACAGAGAGTACCAAAATAGCTATGTTAATTCTATTTGCCCGATACTGTCTTCTGCACTAACTAGTTTGGCCAATGAAGTATCTCCACTGCACGGGACTGAAATACTGCAGGATGGAGACAAATCTGTAAGTGGTATTTTGATTTGGGATTAAATCATTAGTATTATCTGGCCTAGTTTCCTGAACCAGTAAGTGAAGACATGTTGTTTTAGATCAGAAAATAATCCAGTAATAGAGCTGCTGGAGAGAGAAAACATGGGAAATGGTTTCATAACCATGTTACGTGAAGACTGCAAGGCCTCTTTTCAGGGGATTTAAAATTCTGAAGTCTGACTTCATGTCTTTTAAGCTAAAAGTCAAAAATTTAAAGTCCTCTGGCAAAAAGGCCTCTTTCTCAGATTACCTGAAGCATTTCATATCAGCAAATGTAAATATTTCTTTTTGATTTGCCCTTAGAAAAATTTAATATATATTACAAAGGAAAATATTCAAAGCAAAACATACTTTTAAAATGAAATGCTGAAATAGCGCATCGTCAGAACTGTCTTGGGAGAGTCAGGAAATCCCCAAAGTAACTTCTGCTGAAACAGCCTCCTCCACAAACTCATTCCAGTTCTGCCAGAGGTACATATTGTCACCAAACATGGTTCAGCTGCACCTTTACCAAGGTCCCACTTAGACATGTCTCATGCACTCAAAAAGTCCACAGGACAAGCCCTGAAAAGCTGTGTCCTTCCATCGATTAGGCGAAAAACATTCTCTAGGGTATAATGAAGAACAGAAGAACACGTTCCCAGCTGAAACTGAAAAAAACAGACAACCGCTAAAACGGGCTACTGTAAAGGGAGTATTAACTATATTACTTAATTAGAAGAGTATTTTCTGCTCTTTGTTACTAGTTTTCAGTACTCAAAATGTCTTGCAAAATAATGGAGACAACGAAATTTGAAATGAACAGGTTTTACATTTTCATCATGTTCAGAACTAATTCTAATTAAGATCTTGTCTCAAAATATGCAGAATCTAAAAAGAAAACATATATTACCTTGGGAAACTAAAAATATGCTTCCCCAGGCAATAGTAAGGTCGTGCTGTCAGAAAGCTCCCTCCTGCCTTGAAATCTTGACAAGAGAATATGATGATGAACGAGATATTCGAGGATGCACAAAACCAGTAAAGATGACTGAAATAAAACACATTATAAGAGAGTCAACTACTTTTTCACACCACCATTTTGATTAGAAATGCATAAAAAGCCAAGAAATGTTTTCCTCGTCACCTTCACAAGAAAGGTCATGAAAGGGCTTCCCATCGTCTTTAAGGCGAGGGATGACAGCACTGCACGATAAATTCTTATTTTCAAGGTGTTGTTCATGGTATTTTGCCTGAAACTTTCACATCTGTGGAAAGTTTGGCATGTTCACTCTGGGCAAATTCCAAGCCACTCATTACAGATAATAGAGAACAATTTTAAACAGCAAGGTTGCAAGTTTTCAAGGAGACATTGTTTTCAGAACATTACTACATCTTCATTATCCCCGAAGCACGGAGAGAAGCCAAGAAAGCTGTCAGTCCAGGTAAGAAAAGTTCCTAACGTGATGCTGCCTTTTTAGCCCTAATAACTTACAGAGTAACTTGTTCTCACTATCACTAATTTCACCCCTGTTTTTACTAAAAGAACAGGAGCTGCAGTTGTAGTCATCTGAGACAGCTGGAGTCACCTGAGAGACTTGCCAGTACCTCCTGCTCCCTGCCTCGGTAACTGGAACATTTCTGCCAAAGCATGTTAATGGGTAACATGCTTTCTGGATGAATTCTGGAATGAATAATCATTTACGCAGAAAATCAGAAAACTTTCAGAATTCATAAGCAGTTTCTGTCTCCTTCCCACTGTAAAACAAATAATCTCACAGAGAAAACATAATGGAAAGTGGTGCACGTGTTTGCGACATTAAACATGAATCGGGCACCAGTGGGAGGTTGCCAGTGTGTCTATTAAGTACCAAAAATGTCCTGCTGGGACAGACCAGTGGTCCCGCCAGCCCCGCCTGTCTCTCTGCACGGCAAAAGGGCTGGTGCTTAGGGAGAGGAGGTAGCCTGGCCTCTCCTCCAGCATCCCCCACCACCCACAGCCATTGTTTTGGGGATGTCAGGTCCCCGCCTGCCCATGTATGGACCTGTTGTCCATGAGCTTGTCCAAATCCTTTAGAGCCCCCCGGCAGTGCCTCGCAGGGCAGCGAGCCCCATGTGTTCACCACCTCCTGTGCAAAGAAATTCTTTCTTTTATCTCTTACAAGTCAATCCAATCTCCTACTCATTTCACCAAGCGCCCCTTGCTCTAGTACCACAGGATTTGGTGAACAACAATTCTATATCCAACTTATCCTTCACCTTCCAGATTCTGCAAATCATAATCATACTCCCCCCACAGCCTTCAACTCTCCAAAGCGAAGTCTCAGACTGTTCACACACTCCTTATAAAGCAGCTGTTTCACGTACCTAATCATTTTAGTTGCCTTGCTATGTACCTGCTGTAATTCTACAACAGCCTTCTTGAAATGGTAAGACGAGGACCTGCATGTACTGTTCTGCTTGTTTGCCAAGTATTGCTTTACATGGTCCAGTTGAAACTAACTTGCTTTTGAAAAAGTATGTCACAAACTATATCACGGACCATGTCCCACGGCGCAAACAGTCACATCTTTCCTGCATTCCTGGTCTCTATCTACTAAAGCCAAACCCTCTCTGATCTTTCTGATAAGAGAACCTCATCTCCTGAGTTAAACCCCCAGTTGTTTCCAGCAGGCATTTGGTTTACAGACTCCTAAGCCTATCCTGAATTATTATTTTTTTTTTAAATTTTCTTTCCTACACATCTTGTAGTTGAGCAACTTTCGACATCATGCTACAAGAGGAGAGGACAGCTACAGTCCTGAGAGCAGAATGTGCTGGCGGCTGGAGCAAAGGCTGGGACCCAGAAGATCCAGGTGTAATTTTCTTGGTACGCCACAAAATTTTCTGCGCCCTTGGGCACGCCATCCCTGTCCTGGTCCCCATCGGTACAATGGTGACAGCAGCAAGTCTCTGACTCCTCAGGATGCTGTAAAACTACAGACAGATCAACAACTGTTGATCAAACAGCTATCAGATCCTCTGTCGGAGAAACCAGTACATAAAAAAACCAACAGCTGCTTCATCAGAGAAGCACAGACTACCCTCCTGCCTGGAAGGCTCCCGTTCTAAACCCTTTGTCAAAGGTGTAAGACTGCTCCCTGGGGCCAGGAGAACAAAGAACATTATCTTAACCTCAAATCATAGAATGCTCCTTTACATTCTGTCTGTGGAAAGGCTGTTCCACAGGCTACTGAAGAGCTGGAAGAAGAAATACGCTTCACTGTGTGTGTGATGGGCGGGGGGAACAAAATTCGTCTCCTGTTTTTTTATGAAGCACTTCGATATCTATATAAGAGCCACCTACTAATTATTTATTGTTTCCATTCTGGAAGTGCACGTCACAGTGGCTCTGGGGAAGATCTTTCATCTTCTGTGTTGTGTATTCCTCTGAGCGTAGGGGCTTTAGTACCGCAGTGTCTCGAGACCTTGCTGCTCCCGCAAGTGCAACAGAGGTTCAGCACTAAAACAGAATTATTAAGTGATCTTATTAACTTGCAAGTTTGCTCATTGGCTAAACAGCTAATGTGCACCTTGGCTCCTTGCCCCGTGAGGGATCTTGCTTTCTTCAGTTCCCTAAGAAACTGGTTTATTCATACCCACATTGTTCTGTAAAGGCAAATGTGATTGCTTTTAATACAGCATTAATCTTATGAAGTTTTGATTAAAGCTAACTATCGTTACAGGAAAGTTACTGATTTTTTTTTTTTAATAGGTTGATTACTTGTTTGTGTGCACAGAAGAGCGTAGCAGCAAGGTATTTTATGAACTACGTGCATATTTACTCTCAGTAAAGGGTTTATCAAATTTTAAAAATCAACGGAGAAAACGCAGTCACCACCTTTCAAAAAAAAGTTGCCATAAAGCAGCATATGAGATAGCTCTTTCCCAATACCAAAAGAGAGAAATAATGCGCCTCCTGCACTTTCCGTTAACAGGCAATATCCCCTTTAACTTGCGCTGCCAAAGAGGCACCCAGCATTTCGCAGCTTTTCTCAAAAGCTGATTTCCACCTCAAAGCAGGCTGCAGTCCGATATATGCATAAACATCAGTTTCTGAAGTTGTTTGTACAAGAAGTGGAGAAATACAGGATCATTTACTGGAGCAAGAGGTAATGCAATAAAAATACAGAAGAAATGTATAAAGTTGGATTTAAATTAGGACTATTGTGCTTATAGTAGTCCTTACTCTTTTTTTTACATTTAGCAGGTGTTTTACTTAGTTGAAGGTTTTGAGCTCTTTGGTTGTACTTTTTTTAAAGAATGGCGACTCTGATATCCCACTTCAATGATTCAGTCCAAAAAAACCAGAAACTCCCCTTGAGAATTTCAAACCTTTTTCTTCTTTAATTGAAGACAATAATCTGTAGCTACCCCGGGGGCTAGAGTTTGAAATGAATGCTTCTGTCTTTCTTTCCCCAGTTCTTACAGAAAAAATGAACCAACGCTCCTAACAGTGTAAATTTAAAGTATTTTTATTAGTATTATTTTTGTGCCTATAAAAGAAGAAAAAAAAGGAAAGAAAAGTACTATATTGGTATAATCTTCAAATAAAAACTGTTAAGCTTGCGATCACAGGGCTAAGACAGGGTTTGGAAATATAGGAATGACTTTCAGACAGGTACAATGTTTGCCTAAGAAACAAAAGTTGCCCATATATGTATGTTATTTATAGTATCATTGACTTGCCAACCTGTAATTAAATCCTACTGAGTGTTTTGATTGTTTTGCTGCTGTATACATAAAATCCTCTGATGCTTTTTCAGAAAATCAAGAATAATTACAAGCAGAAAAATGAAAAAAAAACCAAACCCAAACTAGATTGAGAAAAGATATCCAAACAAAACAAAAAAAAAAAAAAAGGAAAAAAACAGTTTTCTATTTAAAACCCAAAAGCTAAACCACAACAGCCTGTTTGCTGTAGCTCAGTGCAATACCTGCCGCGTTAGTAAAAGCTTAGTGTTTCAGGAATCTGTGTGCTGCTCCAGTAGTATTCACCATATTTACTAACACTTTTACATAGTAAGGAGGAATTATGAGATGTGAAGGGAAGCAAAGTCTCTTCCAAATGAAAAATCCCACTATTTCTCTTTTCTTACGATTCCTTACCAGGTCGTTACTAGCAGTGTATGTGAAACATGCTGTACGTGCCATAGCAGCACCCCCACACGGAACACCTGTGGCTCCCGCTCCAGCGCTGATAAGCAGGTCTAGTGCTGAGAAGAGCTGGAGGCTGAACAGCCAGAACCTTTGGCTTTCCCATCTTTAACCACAAGACCCAGAGGGTGCCCCTCAAAAGGGAAAAGCCTCTGCAAGTAAGGTAGGTCATCAGATAAATGTATTTCAGCTCCACAGTGAGAACAGAGTAAGGCAAGATGGCAAATGCTGTAGGCTCCAGAAGCACTCTGCCAATGCCGGAGATGCAGCCCTCCAGCGCGGGTCTCCTTCACCACCACCCCCAGCACAGCTCGACAGGTTCAGCAGCAAAAGCTTCACCAGCACTTGGCTAGAAGCAATGCTCACTCTTGCTTCCCAAATCGGGGACGGGACGCCAGACTCCTTGAAATTACTGGTCCAAGGATAAAAAAGAATGAGAGAGTAATTGTGTTCTATGCAAATAAACCATTGTAGACGGCAGTGACATAGCACAGAAACACTTCAGGCAGCAAACACTGGCTAACGGCTGATCTGCATCACTTGCTTTCAGTGTTTTTCAGTGTTCAGCAGCTCCCGAAGCACTTTGTTTCCTTAACCTGCTGTTGACAAAAGACACTTCTCATACCCAGGATTCAATGTTGAGAACAACCCATGGCTCTCGGAATGGACTGGTATTTTCTTAAGCTACTCTGAGGCTTCCAGATGAAAACTGCCCACCTCTCCCCGTCTGCTCAGCACAACCTCCGGCATTTAACCTTTGTCCATGCTGGGGCAGATTCTGCTCAAAGTCCAACATACTGAGCCATGCAACTGAATTTATCTATTCAGTGAAACTCAGGAGGGGCGCAGCCAGTGTAAACAGCAATGCAGATGCTTACAGTGGGAAAACACCACATCAAAGGAGATACCAAAGCATGAAAAGCTACCAAATGATAGATTTCAGGAACTACAGTTCAGTGCCAGCAAGGCAAAGGGACACAGAATACAGACACGTGCCATAAGACTGGAGAACCACAATTCCAACATCATTACTTGTACGTGTTTGTCAACCGGGATATACTGGAAAAGAACAACGTAAATTTAGAGACCTGCTTCAGAGAGCAGAGCACAATGTCCTCTCAGCAGTGCTGGAGCTTCGTGTGGTCCAAAGCAGGGAAATACTTCCCCCCCGCAAAGAATTCAGTACTGATAATTATAATTCACCACCAAAGCAAGCAAACTCTCTGCAAAAGTAGGAAATTCACAGACCTAATCTTTTCATCTACTCACATTTTTGTCTAACAGTTATAGCCAGATGGCAGAGCAGCATTGCACCATACATACCAAAATGGTCCACTTTTCTCACAAGGACTAAATGAAATAACAGCCTGCTTTCCCCTGCTTACAAAGCTCGCAGTACCATTTCTGGTGCAGAACCAGCATCTTCATTTTCTGGTATATACTATGGCCTTGTGAGGTAGGCTAGATTCTCATGTTGTGTTTCTTACCGTGTTTTCAAAAGGTCTTTATGAGAAAAACATTTACTATGGAGAAGGAGCCACCACGTCCCTTGCTGGGAAAATGTTAGGGGGGTTTATGCTGCCCTGGCTACTGCAATCTGGATCTATGCCAGCAGCGGGAAGAGGTGCCTCGAGACTCTCAACACAAGTGCTTCAGAAAAGCCTGGTATCAGCTCGACGTGCCCCTCCCCATGCAGACGCCCCGTAACACCTGTAGCTTGCCTTTTCATGTAGATCCAAGCCTGTGCCCATTTTGAGGAGCATTAGGTCTGTCAAATCACGCTTGCCACCTCAATTAGGATTGCTGCTCTGCGGGAGATCAGAAGCGCTGATTCCAGACTGGTGCTCTACCAACGCACTCCTTTCTTCAGCCTTGATTAAAGCATTTCTATTCTCTGTAAGTACCTGCGGGAAGAGCTGCTGTGCCTGGAGCACCGTCTCCCGCCAGCCAGCCCGGCAGGAGAGCGCAAAACATCACAGAGGTGCTCACCTCAGGAGCTACTGGCTCACTTCAGAAGGCCAAAACTTTAAAAAAAACATGAGCATCTTTTTAGAAAATATACATTCTTCTACTTGAGATGGAACATAAGGTTGTCCTGCCTAATATTCTCATAAGCAAACCAGAGAAAGACAGTTTGGGAAAACTTGGAGGTGGGTGAAAGCTGGATGAGTAGCTGTGTGCAGGGAATAGCTACTGCTGCCCTGAGGCCAAAACGAAGCCCTACAGGGAGCGATGCTGAGGGGCTTGGCTGATTCTCCACAACTACGGCCTGGGTGATGGACAAGAACATACACTCACATGCTTTCAGACAATGTCAAGCTGTAAGGGACCTCAAATAAATGGGGAAATCAAATTAGAATTCAAATGGTCCTGGCAAATAAAAAAAAAAATGGTCTGAAAAGAGCAAAATTCAGAGACAAGTTCCGTGGACTATCCTTAGACAGAAATAATCCACTGTACAAGCACTGAAAATGAGAAATGAGGAGAGAGAAGTTCTTCAGGAAAACATTTTGATCCGCAGCCCTAAGATATTGTCACGAGTCAGCTGTGACACCTCGTCACAAAGAGAGGCGAACACCATACTGCAGTGCGCAGAGAGGCACAGAGGCTGCAATGTTTATGAGATAATCCTCTCACGCTGCTCATCCCTGGCAAGACGGCAGCTCAAACACTAGCTGAGTTTGAGCACTGCACTTCAAACCAAGGTGGACCCACAGAGAAAATCCAGAGGAAAAAAAGGAGAATTAAGCAGAGACCTACATGGGCAGGTAGAAAGAAAGCGGGTTATTTGGTCTAAGGAAAAGGATTGAGGAGGATGGTGATAAAAGTCAGTACAGTCATTCCTGTACAGAGGGTGGGAATAACTTCCTCCCCTGGTCATTGTGAACAGACATGGAGTAACGTGCTACAGCGACGGAAAGCAAGGTACAGAAGTGAAGCACGGCGACCAGCTCCAACTTGTCTTGAGAAGTCATCTGGGATCTAATCATAGAATCATTCAGGTTGGAAAAGACTCTTGAGATCATCAAGTCCAACCATCAACCCCACTCTACAAAGTTCTCCCCTACACCATATCCCCCAACACCACAGCTAAACGGCTCTTCAACACATTCAGGGATGGGGACTCCACCACCGCCCTGGGCAGCCTATTCCAGTGCCTGACCACTCCTTCTGGGAGGAATTTTTTCCTAATGTCCAGTCTAAACCTGCCCTGTTGCCGCTTGAAGCCATTCCCTCTTGTTCTATCGCTAATTACCTGTGAGAAGAGACCAGCGCCAACCTCTCTACAAGGTCCTTTCAAGTAGTTGTAGGGAGGGATGAGGTCTCCCCTCAGCCTCCTCTTCCTCAAACTAAACAGTCCCAGCTCCCTCAATCGCTCTTCATAAGATTTATTCTCCAGGCCCTTCACCAGCTTCGTTGCCCTCCTCTGCACTCGCTCCAGCCCCCTGATCTCTCTCTTGTATCGGGGTGCCCAAAACTGGACACAACACTCCAGGTGTGGCCTCACCAGCGCTGAGTACAGGGGGACAATCACCTCCCCGCTTCTGCTGGTCACACTCTTTCTAATACAAGCCAGGATGCCATTGGCTTTCTTGGCCACCTGGGCACGCTGCTGGCTCATATTCAGCCGCTTGTCAATGAGAACCCCCAGGTCCTTTTCTGCCAGGCAGCTCTCCAGCCACACTGCCCCCAGCCTGTAGCGCTGCGTGGGGTTGTTGTGGCCCAAGGGCAGGACCTGGCAGGACCTAAGAGCTGCTTTCATTTGTAATGCTGACACGATGATTTCTTTGTGCAACCCTTTTTAAGATGACTTAGCTTGCTCTAAGAGATGCTTCCTTAGCCCACCAGCCACTTCTACTGTCCCGGGGACTCAATACTCTCTACTGCAGAGATGTAGTGCCTGGCTAACTGGTGTGCTCTGCAGCATTTAGCTTCCCATCCTCTTAAACTTAAAATGAAGCAAACCAGTGCTTCCAATGAATGAAACCTCACCCATCAAAAGGTCAAAAATCATTGACTCATGCCATCTATGAACAAAAGAGTACAAATCTGACAGGCAAAATCAGGTGACACGTTCCTTTTTATTCTATCTGGAGTTGTCAGTACTTGCAAATAACAGAATGAACACCAACGGAAACTAATGGATGTACAGCTAAGGTAGGTTTTCTTACATGTTGTGTCAAGGCCTTCAAATGACTTTTTGGCAACTATCAAGTATAATGCCATCCAGTCCTGAGAGTACTTCTGCACAGCCAGGAGACATGCGGCAGGTTAGAGGAGGGTGTTAATTACCGTATGTAATTCATACCTCTTTCTATTACACACACCAAGTGCAACACCTTATTCAGCACAATCAACACTCGAAAAGGTCCAGCCTCCAAACAGAAAGGGGACTGTTAGCAGCGCGTTACATAAAAGGACTTTTCAAAGCCACCAGCAATAATGTCTCTTTCTTCCCTGAGCTTTATTCAAATTTAATTTAATTATTATTTGTCTGGTTAATTTGTTTTCCTCAAGCTCTTTTGTGATCAGAAGAGCTTAAGGCAAAAATTCCCCAGTTGTTTAATACCCCTCGTTAGAGCCAAGTTTTCAAAGAATTCTTGTTTAAGCCATTGGGCTGAAATTTTCAGAGTGATAAATGATAAGGGAAGGGGGAAAGCTGACATACTGAGAAGGGGACCCGTTTTTAGTGGGAAAATAACAAGTGCTCTTGGAAAAGCAAACTACTTTGAGGCATGTCAACTCAGACCTCCAAAAACGGAAGTACCTTATGAAAACAGAAGCCCAAAATAGGTCAGTGTGTTCAGCTATTTGAAAAGACACATTTTCTGTTTCATGACAGCAGAGGTTTGCTGAACACTTCTGAACGGAATAGCTGTTATTTACATGCCTAAACAAGAAATGAAATCTTGTGCAAACCTGGCATCAGTGCTGAATGATGAACAGCTGATATTCCAGGTGTAACAATTTTGAAAATCACACTTTTGCAACCATTCCTTTCAATAAGCAAGCTCAAGGTAAGTGGGGCCACAGCCCATGGTATACAGCAATATCACAGGACAATTCAGGCACTGTAATTGAAGCAAATGATACAGGACGTTCTACCCACACGTAATTGCTTTTCAACAGTTTGCAATGAACCCTTTTAAGGGAGGGATCAAGCCTAGCCTCTCAGAAAATACGGGCTCAGCTTCGAGACCTCCTCTCCCTGTAGCAGGTTTTTATCCTTCCTGTAAACTGAATTACATTTAGGACCAAAACATACTACTTGTGGAGTGCTTATGAGCATATTTGGTATTGAAGCAAGTTATCACAGAAGCAAAAGGAACCTGCCCATAAGTAAGATGTCTGACTAATCATATCTATGGAAGAGACAAAGGCTTTAAAAGGGAAACTAGCTTCCTGTAAAACAGTGACTGGAACTCTTAAAATATTCTGATTCATGGACATTTATTATTTCACAGTAATTAAATGTTCTTCCTTCTTTTCACCCTAACTGTATTAGAATTTGTGACATAAAAAGACATAAAAAGGATAAATGCCGCATTGCCTGCCATAGCTGAGAAGGCAGCAAGTTGGAAAAAGGTTGTTTTGCGAAGTTGATGTTTTGAAGATTTCAGACTACATTTGAGGGCAGGCATCCAATCTGCACAGAACTGATAGGCACTGCTACCTTCTCCCTTCCCAGCGAGGCCGGAGCTCCCTTCCCTTGTCCTACAGAGTTTCTCCTCTGGCCTGCTACATTTCCTCCCTTCCTGCTGAACAAGACAAGCCCAGGGAGCAACAGCACCCATTAACAGGGTTAGCAAGGCCAAGCTTAACTCTTCAGTGTAAAAAGGCCCCCTAATTCCCATGAATGGTTCAAAAATTCAAAGGGTTTGGCTTTGTTCTTTTTTGTCTTTTCGTTGAAGACAGATTCTGTTTCTTGTCTTGTTTTTGAACCTTTGAGATATATGTTGCTTTGTTCCTTCTGCACCACAAAGCCTGTTCTTTCTTTTAATGCCAAAGCTAGGCATCATCACTTCAGCCCCACAACTGCCGCCGGGGCTTCGCTGCTACCACCGTGCCCCAGCCAGCACTACGCGCACGTAAAATCATAGGGTCCAGGCAACAAGTAGGGGGATTGTTTTCAGAAAGCATTTTGAGACCCAACTTCACAGTTCTCTCACAGCAAACTTTGACGTGAATATATATCACTCTATTTAAAAACTGCATTATTTCGGCACCCTTCCCATGCTGTTCCCCCCGACCCTCATGTTTCCATATGAAATTAATAAAATGCATTCACTGACTTAAGTGATCTGTGACTCCAAATTATACACTGGGTTCACTTGTTTGTTGAACACAAACATCTAATTATATTTAGAAAAAGTTTACCATTAGAACATTAGCCTGGGCAAATCTTAATTTTTAAAACACGTCGCAGTGCCAAGTGTGCACTCTGAACCTATTAATGATTGTTTCACACAGCATTAATATCTGCAGTAGGATCTACAGTATTATTTTGAACAGAAAAATGGTTCAATTCTAACATTTGACCACTATATACTGTAAATTGTTTATTACCAGCAAATCGACACTGAGGGAATCGGCTATTTCAAAAGCAAACCTACCCGACCCATAAGAATTAGGCGATTAGCTGATTTTGTTTGCTACATGCAACTGCTGCAAACAGAGAGAAGTTGAAGAGCAGGCTGGCTCCTCAGCCCAGGGACGCAGGAGGGGATCACTAAGCTGGCTTTGCTCTGAGCATGACAATGACAGCTCAGTTCACACATCCTTACTTCCCAGCATGGAGCAACACCCTCAGTTATCTCCCATTTCTGCCCTTTCTTTCCCATCACAGCAGAGCAGAGAAGAGGTCAAGAAAGTGCAAAAAGCTTGCTAGAAAATTATTGTCGCAGGACCTCAGTGATTTGCTTTTGTGACTGCCGCTAGCAATGAAGGGATGGTAGGATTAATGGATTTTTTTTCTGGGCAAAAATAATTATGATCCTGTACTTTTTCATCCTTTAGCTCCTATGAATTACATGAGTTCATTTAAATACTTGGGGCTTAAGGATCTTTTTCTTCTAACAAAAAAAAAAAAGATGCTAAGCTCCATCTCCATAAGCATTATCATCATAAGCAAAGCAATGACAGACACAAACATTCCAAATATGAATTATTACAGCCTAGCAGAGGACTGTGGCTGTCCACAATTGCATTCTCAATGATTGGTAGAGCTTTGACTTCATACTGCCCTATCTTTGCATACTGGTCAGCAAAAACCAGACAGTTTCACCCCTGTGTTGGAAGGAGAACATATAATGAGGAGGGGAAAAAAGTAATGAAAGAAGCTACCACTTTTTTTTTCTTTTTTTTTCTTTTTTGTTTTAAGAAAGCCTTTTCTCCATTTGGTCACAGGAAAGACCGGTGCAGGAAGCTAGAAGGAGGGCTTGTCCAGGTGCTACCAATGCCTTGATGGCATGGCTTTTTTTTTTTCCATTCAAATAACATGAAAAAATGTTGGCCTTTGCATGTGAAGCCTAAAGTTTTCTGAGCTGATTACTTACATCCATCAACAACCTCAAAAAAGAAGACCATAAACATACCCAGAGCGTTGCTGAACTGAATCCCCCTCATATCCAAATGGAGCTGAAAAGGGTCAAACCACAAGGCTTAGATTGCAGAAACGTGACCAGCGAAGATGGCAGCTCTTGGGCCAGCAGATAACTGCTGTGGATGAGATTGGCAGATCAAGCCAGACCTTTTTATTCCTTTCGTTTGATGCACTGTTTGGTGTGAACAGTTTCAAAGGCATCCACCGCTTTCTGCTGTATATAGATAAAAGAACCAATATAGAATCCAAGTGCCCGTGCACTTTATCAAACAGAAGAGATCTGGTTAGAAATAATGGTACCTGAAACACATTCACAGCGCAGGCACAGCTTAGTTCAAGACTGAGAGTCCACACAGAAAGCCATTTTAAATTCTTGCACTTAGCTTGGAAAGTCCACAGAAACCAGGACCGTCACACGATTACAGCATTTAAGATTCTGGCTACAACCAAAGCAGTCCCTTTTTTCTGGGTGTATCTGTCTTTCTGCTTTTGCTGACAGAAAATGACAAAGGAGCCCAAACAACATAGCACAGGAATATGAAATTTGCCCAGTCTGGTGTATATGGAATAACTACTTCAGATGTTTCAATTGTGCACAAAAATTCAAATTTCAATCCAACTCTAAACACCTCGCAGGATTTTTAAGAAAAAAAGGGAGGAACAGACATGAATCTGCAGCTCTGGTTATGGGTTATGCCTAACTTGAACTGTGCAGAAGACTAAAAATGTTTCACTCCAGCTTGGTTCTAAATCAAGCCAGAGGTTTCACACAGGCATCAATTTTTTCCCTTGCAATGTTTCTCATGCAGATTTCTACCCCTGCTCCCATCTCTAAGGTGCTTCTTTGTCCTGAACAAAACCACTTTGGCCTTTGCAGGGTTTACCTGCCTGCGATGGATTTGAAAAGACTGGTATTTAGAAATATCAGCAATCCTCATCCACCTGCTCAAGACTTGGAGAAAAAGCCTCACCCCCAACCCCATGTTGTGTGTCTAATCAAAAGCACTAGACAGAAGAAATTAAAAAGTTCTTTCCCTAGGCATTTTTTCCCAGTGCTGCTTTTGTTGTTCAGCTCTTTAGTTCTGTTCTTCCTTTTAATGATTTGTGAAGTTTTGACTAGCACAGAAATTACGCTAAGCATACTTTAAAGTAGTGCTACCTATAAAATATTATATTTGCACTTCTGGAACACCGGAAATAAATATTGTTCGTATTATTTCAGGACAACAAAACAATTACTACTTTATTTTGTTAACCCATTTCAGCCACAACAGCATGTGGCATTCTCTTGCTCCCACAGATCAAAACCCACTAGCCAAAGCCATTCCCCACTAGCACTGCTGAGTTTGCCCTTTGCGTACCGTGTACCCTGATCAGGCTGGAACTCATTTCTTAAGATTAGCTGTGAGGTTTTATTCAGTTAGGAGAAGATTTTGAGAGGCAGCCAGCATTTGGTAAAACATGCTACAGATCTGGGAGAGCCTTTTAAAACCTGAAAGACCTCCCTCGATTTCACAGCGCTTGGTAGGATTTTTTCTGTCCTTGGGAGATGACACCTTTGCTTCTGTGTGCAGCCAACTTTAAAAAGTTTACTTGCTTCTTTTTTACATACACATACAATGCTCATCTGGACCTAATAATAAACAGCGTTTTGCACAAATAGACAATGAGTTTCCAGTCAGCACCAGTTTCACAGCTCCCCATAGCTGTGTGCATTTATGTGAAAGCGGAGCCACTTGCCCTCTGTCTTGCCTAAAGGCAAACCCTGACCCTAAATGACTTTAATCACTTCCCTTGTCTAAGGGGACTTACTCTCTGTGCTGAACGTGCTTGCTGGAGCCCTACATCTACTGCTGAAACCCCTTTTGCAAACATAGTTGCTGTCTCCATGTCTCCTGCAGGAACCTTGTTTTTAGGAGTTAAAGGCTCCAGAATGTTGCCCATAGTCCTCCCCACTAAGGGTGAACAGAAAGAAGTGACTCTCATGATCCCAGTGTATGCAAGTTACTGCTCACTCTTTCCACCTCATCAGAAAATTGAGAGAAAAAAAGAAAAACCTCATCCTGCCCCGTAATAATTTCAGATAAACTCTTTTTTCAATTACAACACTGTTTTGTTCCACCCCTTGCTAATACTTTGCAGTTTCTTCACCTGTAGAAGCAATTGTCCCTTACATCTCTTCTCATTTGTCCTCCTTCCCCTGGGCTATTTTGGCTTAAGACATATTGCTTGCTAGAATAGACAAGATTAATATAGCTTTCCCACCAAATTTAGGCAAGAATATTCAGATGCTTTAGCAGCTGCATGGGCTTCTTAAGAACTTGGTAATCCTTTAATCTCCGGATACTTTTTTTTTTTTCAATAAAAGATTCACAAGCAAAACAAATGCAATATGGATCAAAAATTCAATCAGAATGCTTAAAATGCAATTACATTCATCAGGGTGTTCTGTTAGGTTGGGTATTAAATCTGGGTTTTATTCAATATCCTCCTTTTATTATAAAGCAATATTTTTCCACTCTGTAAATCATCTGATCCCGAGGCTAAAGTCCTCTTTGTCCAAAACANNGCGGGGGTAGAGAGAAAAAGAGCTGGTTAGAAATCCTGCACAAGATCGCTCCAATGGAGACATAAGAAAAAGACAAATAAGGCAGTGAGCAAAGACACTTCTACTGAAGCAGGAAGGCTAATTTCAGAATTTGAGATTCTGCAGTTATGGCTTTAATAAGTAGTTGTCAAATGAGTTCCTTCTTTAACTCCATTTTCAAAGCAAATCCATGTATCTGCTTGCACCTCTCTGTGAGCATTTCCCCCCATCTTGAAGTTTTAAAAGAGTTCTAAAATTTAATCACATTGTTTTGCACCAGAGCTATTTGGAAATTTTCCAACCCAATGGATTTTTCTTGGGGAAATGCCAACCTGTTCAACCCAAAACTTTTTGTGAAAATGCAACTTCAACCAAGTCTTTCAGCAAAGACACTTTTCAGACTTCGGGAGGGAGCTCTGGGGGTGAGACCCACCCTATTCAGCCAATTCTTCACGGAATCACGGAATTCCAGAGTTGGAAGGGACCTCTAGAGATCATCTAGTCCAACTCCCCTGCTAAAGCAGGATTGCCCGGAGCACATCCCTCAGGACTGCATCCAGGCGGGTCCTGAAAGTCTCCAGAGAAGGGGACTCCACACCCTCCCTGGGCAGCCTGTGCCAGTGCTCTGGCACCCTCACCGTAAGGAAGTTTTTCCTCAAGCAGTTCGTGCTCCGGCTTGCTCGCAGGGGGATTTGGCTCTCTCCTCTGGATCAGAGCAAGGAATGAGGTGGTCCCATGGACCATCACCCGGGCTACTGAGCTGTCACCTCTTTTGGGGAAGGGGCAGTAACACATCCCCTTTGCTCGCTCTCCTGCCTCCTCTCCTCCCCCCATTCCTCCTACCAGAAAGGCTTTGCTTTTATTGGAGTCTACAATCCAACGAAAGCCCGAAACCTCTTTTCTCCTCCCAGCGAGAGGTAAAACTGAAGCACGTACAGATGCCCGGCAGGCTGTCACCATTAGCTTCCCACAGAGCCTCCAGCGCAGCCAGCCCCAACCTGCTGCGCGTACAGTTGCTTTCCTGTCCTTCAATCGAGTTCCTCAGCATTCAAGCACAACAAAATGCTTGCAAATAGAAGGCTGGTTTTCCTTCATATCAGAGCACACAGGATGTCTTGCACTACCCTTCTGCTGCAAGGAAGGGGTGGTTCTCCGTTGCTGGGTGGTGGTTTAAGACGACTGCCTCTACTCCTTCGCATATGTTAGCTGACGGACCTTCAGCAGCTCTTATCACGCTCAGTGCATCAACAAAGAGGTTCAAGCACTCAATAGCTTGCTGTGCACAATCAGAGAAGGCCAGAGATGGCACTAGCTTAATGATTTGGATAATCTGCAAATTAGGGCTCAGAAATTAATCTAATTAACATTGTATCAGTCTCTTTAGTGCTTTGAGACAGACAGGGTTAGTGTTTTTATCACTGGGTTGGACAACATCAAGCAGAGTGAGTGGGGTCCCCCCTGCATACATATAAAGAAGCCCATTATGATTTGAGTCGTGCAGTGGTCCAGAAGCTAGAGGCAATAACTTGCAAAGCCTTGGTAGCTCCACACGCTGCCCTCCAACTGTTTTCTTACAAAATGAAGCTGTGATGCTGTTAGATGCCTGAAAATTGCTGTCTTTTATGACAGCTGGGTAAAATTCAGTCCTGCTACATGCAGCAAAGTACAATGGTATTTTACCAGCTGACATTCATCTGAGTTTGACAGACAGCTGTCACAATCCAGTGTCTGTAACATCTCAGCTTGGCACCATGGAAGGGAGTGGGATCTCTGTGAAACAGTTGTGTCTGAGCACACTTCACCAAACTGCTTCCATTCCTTCTACAAGCCACTGACCAGCAGTGCTCCCACCATCATTTTAGGACTCAGATACTCTGCCTCACAGAAGTCCTTCAGAAAGCTGCAGAGTCGTATTTTGAACTTCTCAGATGCACACTGACCTACCCTCTTCCAGTGGAGATAACCTGCACTTCTCTTCCTGGGCTAACTCACTACCCACTGGGAATACTGGAATAAAGATTTCTGAAGAAGATTTTAGAGGTTTTCCAGAAATAAAGCATTAATGTAATTAAAGGGGTTTTGCCAATTGGCAGATGAATTTTGAAATAAATTATTTTGAGATAATGATACCAAGTGTTTTGTTAAACTGAATTAAGATTATTGTCACTGTCATTTCCATTTCATCTACTATAACAATTTATTCAAACCAAAGATCATTTTGGGTGACACTCATTTTCTTTATTTAAAATACTTGTTGACAACAATTAAATTTCCTCAATTAAGTGAGGGAAATCCATCAAAATCAACCCCAGTCTACAAAAAATTTTGATTTGATCACACTGACAATTTTGGTGGGGCCGCTGCGTCACCCTGTTCCCAGGCACGTTTCTCTGCCGGCTGCAGGGAAGGGACACAGAGGAGCTCCCCAGCACGGCGCTGCCCCGAAGCCCTGGCAGATCTGGCCTTTCCTGTCAGCTCTTCCGTCGGGAAGGATGAGAGCATTCTGCACAAGGGAATCGTGACTCTCATTTCCAAATGAGCCATAAACTATAAAAAGGTGTCAATGTAACCAGATGGAACAATTTGTATGTTGCTTCCAGTTAAAGAAACTACTGCTGTTCTGTAATTTTCTTCTGTTCTTCTTTTTTTCCCTTTTGTTTGTTGCAGAAGATGCAAAGAAACAGAATTAGAAAAAGAACTTAGGTCTCCAAGCAAATAGCTCTGCAAGGAGCACGATAAAGACGTTTTTCTCTTTTCATAGCTGAAATCATACATAAAGAAGACAGAGAATGCTTGCTTTCCAACACAGATATATTAATGATCAGTAACAGTTAAGTGAAATGTGGAAAAAAATACTATTAAATATATATATTCCTGCATGTTTATAAATGTAAAATATAACACATATAAAATCTATTAAATATGGAAAGAGTTCTTTAAGAAACTGGTTCCTAGTAGGCATAAAACAATCTTAGCTAAAACCAATAGCTCAGAGAGTCTGAGTTCTTTCCCCTGTGATGAAAATTTTAACTTTTTTTTCAGTTGCTAGGTTATTACTGTCACACACGGAAAGGGCTATTCCTGATTTATAGACACGGGAAAGTACTTACTACTTCTAAAAAATGGCCTTGCAAAAATAGTTAATTTTTTTAATTAAAAAATTAAAATATTCCATGAATTTAACTGAAGAAGATTATAGACTGTTGAAAACCATATGTAAAATAGGCTGTCAGAAACACGAATATCACATTAGGGCTCTTCAGTTAGGTTGGTGGATCGCTTATAGAGCACAACCAATTGCAAATCTTCATTACATTGTTGGGGGAGATAAGGATGCGCTGGAACAGCGAATGCTTCAAACGCAAGGATTCACATCATGGAAACCCCTGTAGCAGGGTTTCAGGCCAGTCTCATAAACCAGAATGACAGGCCAAAAGAATGCATTAGATGTCAGAGACAACTCAAAGGGAAATGTTCAGCTGAGTTCAGTGAAAGGTGATGCACCAGGACCTAATTTGCTATACTGCTTGCCTCCCGGAGACAGATAATACTAATGATTTTAATATGCATGTTTCTTACACTGCAGCTTTAGCTGTTCACCTGCATAACCCCACAAGATGCAGCAAGTTCCCTTTGCTTCCTTTTACCTTTGCCTGGGCCATTTCCTTCTCTGCTGATTTACAGTAAGATCAATAAGGAGGCAATCAAGGTCCATCACGAGGTCAGCCGCTCCACTTTCCTGACCCCTTAAGTAGGTGTTTCCACAATGACCGCAGAGCAGGCAATCGGGCAGCACTTCAGGCCCACTTCACACTTATTTCAGTGCGATCTAAATGTGCAGGAGGTCAGCTTGCACATACACCACAGCTCTGTTAGTCACTGCCCTCTGCTCCTGTAGCCATCCTCAGCCCCTGGAAACTGCAAAATGTTCTTAAACCCAAAAAGCAGCATCCATGCTAGCCTAATTCACTGCCAGCAAAAATCACTGCACAAGACGCAGGATAGTAGCGGTCCTGACCCAAGAAGCCGTTCTTGCCATCAGGTTCAAGCTGGGAGAGCAATTCTGCCATGCTCTTGAAAGCTGATCTCCAACGTTCTCGTTTCCCCAGCAGACAAGTTTACACCACCCAGAGGTATTATGACAGACAAAATGGGCCATGCAAAACAGCCTCAGTGTTAATGACAGTCCCACTTGATATGCATAGGAAGCAGATGAAGAATGAAATCAGATGCTCCCTGGAAAACTAACTTGCTTGGATTTCATCTTCCGTGGCATCCAATTTACAAAAACTTCCTTTATCCTGTGCTTCATTTTCACATACCTGGCTTTCTCCTGCCTGAGTCTTTCTCTTCATTTCTGTCAGGGTCGTTGCTGAATTCCAATTAAATCATAAAAACGAGTGAGAACAAAAAGAAGGGCAACATAACCAATGCAGACCTGAGCAGGTGACAACTGCAGAGTGGAGCTATCACAGAAGGTAGTTTAAAAGTATCATGTCAAACAAACGAACTAATTACAACATGCCTTCAGTGAACCCAGGATAGTATTTCATGGCAGAGAAACTCTACGTCTAACATAAATCTAAAGGCAGGAAGAATAACTTGTACCCAAAACGTTGCTCCTGCAGCTATCTCTGGAAAACAGCCTAGCTTCAGAGTCAAAGGTGCACTCTTAGAAGGTCAAACACAAGTAAATGCAAAAACTTAGTCACAAAGCACGAGAAGTATATGAGCATAAAAGTAGTCAACCCAGCTCAGACTAGGTTTTTTTCTATATCCTTTCTTCTTCTGTTGTTACGCAGTGTTTGAAAGAAGTGTCTATTTTTACGGAAAATGGATTCCTACCACTGGGGAGCTGCGGCATTTTCATGCTCTGAAGAGCACTGTAATGGTGAAAGCTGGTGCTACCTCCACCAAGAGCTCCCCCATTACTCAAGCCTGATGCTCTTCTGGCTGCAGCAGCTACTGCAGTGAGTGAGTTCCACAAATCAGCCAGCTGTCTCCGAAGTATTTATTATTCTTTGTCTCACACTTGTAGTGTTAGTCGTTCTCATCTCTGTTGTGAAAACCGATGAAGAGGAGTTGCAGAGAGCATTAGTTTGTCTACTTACATGTGCCACCACCAAATTGAGCAATTGCCCCGGTACTTCCACTGGAAACCTCCCTCGGCACAACTCTCCTGGGACTGCTATGTTTGTAGCACAAAATAGAATTAAATACAAATCATCAGTCTGTGCAAAGATTTGTATGAGGTGCCTGGAACAATGCATACCATTCTAGGGATGAGTGAGCATTTTGGGACGGTACAACTGTTGCACAGCAACGTGAACAGCTTGTTATAAGAGCAGCAGTACTTTCTGAACTACTTCAATACACATCTCGATATTCTTTTCTTAGAATAGCTTTGGGTAAAAAAGACACAGATGTCTTCATTGAATTGTTGATCCTTTGATAACAAAGCAAGCGATTTCTGCAACACCCTCAGGGAAATTCACATTGGTTTTTAGGCAATAAAGCAAATTAGTACCATAGCTTTAAAGGTTAACAGACAGAATAATCCCATCCAATAGCAGGGGAAGAAAATGAAATTATTAAAAAAAAAATCAATTTGTTGCTATGTTGTGATGTTGTTTATTATCAATAATATTGTATAAAATCAGCTCCTCTGCACTCCATAAAGACCTGATTCCTGCACGTAGAGTTACACAGCACAGTCTCTGCCCTGAGCAGCTTGCACAGAGGATGGGCAAGGCAGGTGAAACAAAGGCATGGAGGTGCAAAAAGGCATCGCACAGTGGGACAGAGTGACAGAGGCAACACCACGGCCAGAGCCACAGTCTTTGGCTGCACAACACAAGGCCTTATCCTGAAGCCCACTGAGCCTCTCAAAGGCAGGCAAGAAAAGATAACTGAAATTCCCTCCAAACGCCTGTCTCGCGTATCTCCGCAGAGCAGTGTAGTACAGACCAAATGCTTTTTCTCGTTCACAGAGCATCAGAAAAGATTACGTGGTCCTCGAACGTAAACACAGAAACACCCGCTTCTCCCCAGGGCTGCAGTGAAGCAAACAGCTCTGGGATACCGCGAGCTGGCAAGCTGTCACGCACGCAGGCATTTCAAATGGGGTGATTTACTCCATTGCAAGAGCTCGGCTGTGCTTGGTAGCTAAGCTGGTTCATTTCGAGCTAGTTTAGGTACCTGAGTAGGTCCTCCTCTGATACAGATAAGCAAGCTTTATCTATGCTCCGAGTCCCCTAAAAGCTTTATAGCTGCTTTAGTACAGTGCTAGACCAGGGCTAATATATTCTGATGCACAACTCAGCACGGTGTTACTGAAGACAGACAGCTCAGACTCAGCTGTGGGCATGAGCAAAGCAAGCTCATACTGACCCGTAAAGGACTGCAGACATAACTTCAGCCACCCTGCAGTTAGCAGTGTAAGCAGATCCCCTCCTAAGGAGTCAAGTCTGATTAATTCTCTAGTACTCCTTCACTGAAACACCAGGCAGAAAATGAGATAGAGCCATTCCCCTCAAAAAAGCATGTAACACCCCCACCATTACCCAAAACACCTCCAGAGTATCACCTCCCATCACGCAGACATACCCATCAACACAGCCTCTCAGAAGATAAGGCATATGCACAGCAACAAAAAAGATGGAAGAAACACAAATGCTAAGAAATCTCCCGTTTTCCCCGCAGTCCAGAAAATACACCCTAGAGCAGACCCCTTCCTTTTTCCCACCACAGCTCACAGGGGTTTTCTGACTGTCAAGACAACACCAAGTTCACATCTCTTTAAGGCAACAGGTTGATGTATTATTTTTTTTCTTTTAGCCAAACAACCGCTGGTCACAGAATTACTGGTTATTTACCAGTCTTCAGGTCAGGGGTTTGAAAAGCTATCTTGTCTGGAACATTTAACAGTCTGGTTTTCCACATGGATGATTTTACTGTATCTGAAAACCGCTTCTTCCATCATCCCACAGCAGCTTGCAAGTCACAGGGTAAAAAAAAGTTACTCTCTTCCTTAATGGATAAAACATGCTTGTCCTGAAGAATATGTTTGCATAACACAAAGTACCCAAACATGCTTTCTTTTCCTTTTTTGGACTTATTTTTTATATGGAAAGGACTACTAGCATTGCCTCATATAATGGAAAGAGGAAAGAAATAAGAGGGAGGCAAAGAGAGCAAGAACTGTCACAGATGAGAGAAAAGAAAATGTTTCCTTTGGCAAAACCAAAACTAAGTGCAAAGAACAAGGAAAAGATGAATGACAGATCTCGAAATGTAACATGATGGGCACGGTGGCATAGCTTATAGAAACTGTTAGCTTTAGGAATGGGAAACTGCCAGGAGTCTTGTCCAGCTCCACACCCATGAATGAGGAGAGTTCAGAGGCAGTTCACTGGTGGTTGTGGGGGCTGGACCATCCTCTCTCAGGACCCTTTTCTGCCTATGATGTTAAAAGCTGCATTGTAGCGGTAGGTGAGGAGTTCCAGAAAGTGTGAAAGCCTTGAATGAAACAGCACTGGGACATACATCTTAACACCGTCTGGCCTTCTCTTCCCCCCTCGGTTTGGGCGCTAAGCCACCTGAGTGGGCAGACAGGACCAAGAGCGAGTTAGTGTCAGCTGACTGTCATCGAAGGGACTAAGTTGTCTTGAAACGGCTCTTACTTGCACCAGGACTCCTGGCCAGCCCATGGGCTGCTCAGAGCAGTGTCCCAGCCTCACTTCTGTCCCCACTTGTACTGGGGCCAATTTGATTGCTGTTCCTTCTTTCTTTACCTTAGGGCTGTCTGCAACGAGACTTGCATACTTGGTAGTCTTTTGTGGTGGGATCCTGCATAAAAACACAGGGTTATGTGACGCCCGGTTCCACCAACACACCTTCAAAGCCTCCCACATCAAAAGATGTAGGGAAAGCCTTTTTTGAAGACGGACTACAAGACAAAGTGGCTTCATGCTCCACCTTCTACATTTTCATTTCAGCTACTATGTAGAATATGAGGAAACCAAGCAGTAGCTGCGTTCTTCCAGCACGTTGAAATCAGTGGATTGAGATGTCCTACGCGTTCACTGTTTGTTCCGGAAAGATAATATTGTGCTTTCTAGTATGGAAATGAAGGTAAGGATTCCCCAGATGAGAAACTGTATTTGACAAATCTGCCACAAAACGCCATGCCAAGTATTCGTCTACTGCTTTTTTTTTTAAATACATAATGAGCAGAGGTGTTAAAAATTAAAACACAATAGGAATAACGCAACACTGCTAAGCCATCTTTTTGCCTTCTGTCAAGTTTGCAATATTTTCAAACTACTCTCAAGCAAATTACTAATTCATCACAACATCTCTCTTCCTGTCATATGATAAAATAGAATACAATTGCTAATGCAGTACATTTAACCTCTGTCAGGAGTTTGTGTATTTGTGTGGAACCATAAACTGGTTGCTAGTGTGTGCCAGAAGGCTTCTGGCAGCCTTCCTAAGGATTTGTCAAAAAACAATTTGGATTCCCATTGCAGCAAACGTGGAGCCACAGACCGATTGTTGCTGTACATCACAATCTTGTCAAAAGCAGCCCTTGCAGATAATAAGAATCTAGGGCTGCTGGATTTATCGCAGTGGACAAAAGCATCATGTCTTTTCCCAGTGTGATTTGATGAATATCACGCTTTTTTCCTCAATTACCCAAATTACCTCCTGATCATTTGGCAGGTTGCTGATTGTTTTACAGTGACCAGGTGAGGTCTCACCTCCTGTTTTACATCTACTGAGATGGCCGGGGAATGTTCTGATTTAGAGGCGGTCTGAGCAAGACCAGAATCCCATCCATTAAATCTTGAGCGGAGGAATTAAACGGGCATCCTCCTTGGAAGAAACAGCCCAGCTCATCGTTTTTTGTTTTCTACCTTTTACAGGAAACTAATGGAACCAGTTTATTCATGTCCAATTTTTCGATTAAAAAAAAGATTGTTCTTTTCAAGTGTTAACAAAGCAAATGCAGAGTGAGTCACCCCAATTACTGTTATCTGTGGATTTTACACTGTCCTACCCATCTAAGATAAATAATTAACTAACCTTTCTATTCTGTAAGCTCTTCACACATCTTAGTCTGCAATTTTCTGCTTTTCTGCCCCCTTGCTGATACGATTTTATTTTACAAGTTTATTGACAGTAAATATCATAAATTTTTATTTTCTCAGAAGAAACCTCTGGTGCTTTGGACCCTGCTAAAGCTCTGGCTCTTCAGGATGATGTAAACTTTGCATAATGAGTTACTATTGAATATTAACAACTGAAATATTAATAATTAAAAGAACACCGAGCAATACAGCATCTTCCAGATTATGGGCACCTAAGGATTACCACTGAATAGAAGGGAAGTTTGAGCTTGAATAGAAGCCTGAACAGAAGCAAAGCTGTGAAAATAAAAAGGGTGGAGATGTTGAGAAGGGAGGGGAAACGGATTCAAGGTAACAAAAGAAAAATCTGACAGTGAGATTGAAAGAAAAACGCAAAAGCTAGTTCGATACAAAGCGTGCTTCAGTTTTGCTTTAAACACCCTAAAGCAAAGGGCATGCCTCCTTTTGGTACACCCCAAAATGCTCTATTTCTCACAGTAAGAGAAACTGCAATATACTGCAGGTTATGCTTTTAAGTAAGAAAGTTGTTGGACAGACAAATACCAAACCCACCTCTGACCACTGGGCTGTCACAGCAACCAAGACTGTTTCATTAGTGAGACCAAGAAAAGAGATGAAAATAAAAGTCCACGTGTCTAACCGACAGGGCAGGAAATGCTAAAGCCAAAACAGAGCTGAGTTGGAAACTGATGAAGTACCGTCTTTAGAGAAAAATTGGCAGAGGGCTAAGATTAGCCAGCTTGAGGAGATGGGCAGGAGGTTGTTGAGGATTGGAGCCAGGACTGATAATAGAAAGAGAACAGAAATGATCAAGCTAGGAACACAAAAGCAACGGCTAAAATGCATGTCAAATATTTGTCTGCTGCTTTTAAGTAAAGTGCTGTTTTCATCAGTTAAGGGAATGCATCAGAATTTTAGGGTCCTGAATCAAAATAGACAAATTTATTCCCACCCTCAGTGCTAAAGGGCATATAATCATAGATTTGTAAGGGTTGGAAGGGACCTTAAAGATCATCTAGTTCCAACCCCCCTGCCATGGGCATCTTCCATGGTAATATCGTATTAGCATTTTAAAATATATGTGTGCATGTGTATACCACCACCACACCACCATGTTCAAAATCAGCTTTTTGGTCACTGGTGAGCTCAGGTCTCTGCAGCCTCCTCAGCCTGAAGACAAAGAGGTGAGGTGAACTAGCCTCTGCATTATCAGGACAGACACCAGAAGGAAAAAGCCACTTGTTCAAAGAAAACTGCTTTACATCGACTAACAAAACCCCAGAGCCCAGCATACACATTTCTGTTGCTCCTGGGATCTTCCAAAAGCTTTTTGAATACACTTCAGGCCCCCAATACATTAAAAACACAATCCATTTTCAAATGGATTTCAAATACCATCCAGCCTATCACATCACACACAGAGCGCAACGCACAGGAAAGATGTCACTGCACCAGAGGTACAGAAATGCAGAGGCAACATTTAATCTTTCAGCAGCAAAGGGGAGTTCTGCAACTGAATTTCAAGGGATGTAGAACTGACACTTGCAAGAGTACATGCTGGAGCTTCACCCCTGAAGCAAAAATTAGCAAAAAAACAGAAAACCATTTGTTTTTAAAGGGGCTGATAGATTTTGTGTGTGTAAATGTCTGCGGGCTCCTGAGTTTGTTACCAACTCTGACATTGTATCACCTGCTTGCTGCTCTCTCACCAACAGAAATTTTTATATTTAAAAACCCCCCTGCCAATTAATAAACAAGAGCAAGTCTGACGTGTAATGGCACTAGCTAAGGTAGTGCTACTCCAGCAAAATGCCTGCTCTACTATTCAATGCCACTTTTTCCCTGTTTTTTAGCGAGCAGCAGGAAGGAATGAGTCCCAGCCAGGGTGGAGCATGTGAGACATCAGTCGATGAGCAGGAAAAAGCATAGAGCAGAGGCATGCCTCCACGTTGCCTCTGCCCCATAGGCAGCACCCCAAGGGGTAACTCATTCGGTTCTTCCAACCAAGATTACCAAAAAAGGTGTCGTTTGCGGCTGCAGTTGGCTACCTGTCTGTCAGCCTGGAAACAGACTATCCTCGGCAGCCAGCTTCCTGCAGGAGCAAATGCTAATGGGGATTTCAGCAGAATGGGGGGGTAAAGATGCAGAGAGCACTGACCTTCCGCTCATTGCTGACCCGGGGTGAACCTGGCACAGCTCCTGAGAGATAAACAGCTCTCTTACTCTCCCTGTGGTTTCTAAATGCCTTTTGTTAAACTGTGGGCTGCATCCTCAGCAGATATAAATTTGCATAGCTCCCTTATAATCAGCGAACCATGTTTATTTACACCAGATGAACATCTAGTCCTACACTTTCAATGGCTTTCCAGTTTTAGATGGGCTGGAAAATTAAGATTTCTCAGTTCTAAATGCATTCCTGAACCTCTCTTTCTAATGTGTCTACCCCTCTCTCCTTCTCCCTTCCATTTTAACCTACAATTTTTCAGGTCATTTGGTTCAGAATGCAAACACAGATGAGTTATTAGGAGTTGAACATTGCCAACTGTGCATGTAATGTGACTTTGTTTCACAAGGAGTAATAAGCATATCTGCACTAACAAAAAATAAGGACTCGCAGTTCAGGAAGACATGATAAAACATGAGAGGCCTCAGCAATTTAACAAGTAAACACTCTTTTGCTTAAAAACTTATTGGAACTTTTTCAGTACTTTTGAGGTGAGGATATAAGCTGAGAGTAGCAGAAAGGACCAGGCCAGTAGAATTAGCTATAATTTTATGTACTGCCACCACTACATCACCAGGATGAAAAAAAAGATCATCCAGAAGGGAAAGGGTAATAATGTGTGTTCTTCAACATGTCAAATACAAAATACTGCAGAAATATTGAGGCCTGGAAAGGGGCTAATCTAAAAGGAAAAGGGCGATGGTCCACAGAATCGGAGAAAGTAAGAGCTGACCCCTAAAAAAAGTGTCAATTATTTTAGATGAGCTGATCTCCGGGCTCAGAATTTAACTCGTTTTTACTGCTGTTTTATGACTTTTCCCATTTTGCCATGACAAGCTAATGATTTTTGCAAAAATGTACCATGACAAATTTGCCCCTGCAGGTGGTTTTACACACACTACGATCACGGAAGACTTTTATCCCTCTTCTCTTTATAGTTTTTCTCCTTTTGTTGTGTTCTCAGGGTTTTTTCCTTCCAAAGAAAGATTAAAGGACAGAAAAACAGATGCTGAGGAAGTTGTAGGTAGGACAAAATACAACACAGTCCCAATAAACCAAGAAATATAAGGCTAAAGGAAGGTTTGCAGCTGACTTCCCTCACATCTCCACCTCTTATAACTGCAGTGGGTCATTGGCAGGCCCACTTGCTGGTCGAGGATATTCAATGTGATCCTTTGATGGTCACAAGGCATTGAAGAGAGGAGCTATTCCCTCTGAGGAATCACACTGCTGACATGTCACTACCATTGCACTTTAATGCTCCTTGTCCTAGGCCACCCTCTGTGCTGTCAGGAACAGCTGAAGACACTGGCAAGACGACTCTCGTAAATGGAGGTCATCAGGAAATCTTCAGGGAAGCCCTTTTGTTGCGGGAGCCCTGACTGCAAACCCATTTAATGCCCACGTGCATTTCTGATTTCTGTGCTACACACACACCACACCATCACTTGAGCTGCAGCACTTCATCTTTGAAGCTCCACATCCTATTGCCATCAGGAGATGGAGTCCAGCTTTCCCCCAGGCCTGGGGCAGCTGAGCACCAACCATGCCAAGTTAACAGGAGCTGCCCACCTCCTCAGAAAACTAGGCTTTTTTACTCTGGATCATATTCCCTCATATAATTACTACCTGATACCTGTGAATGGGAATAACAACAGATGTTGCACAGAGGCTGAGAAGAGAAGACGGGGGGCAAGATGGACTTTATAAACACTTATAACTTCTAAAGATTATTCCTTTTGAAGCTAGACATACATTTTAATCAGCTACTTTCATCATTATTCATGAATGAATTATTAATTAGTCCTCTTGACTAAAAATATCATTTCCAGCTTGCTGCAAAAATACACACACACACAAACATGAAATAATAATACAAGAAAAGGAAGATATTCCACATCATTAGCACTAGAGTAAAGGCTGGGTATTTGATCTCAGTTTAATTATGAATGCCTAGTTTGAAAGAACATTTCCACATCACCAGTCAATAATGCTGCTGTGTGCGCTTGGGTGTAAGACACGTTAAGAGGCAGAATTGGCAATGGCTTATTTTTCAGCAGCTTCACTCACTATGCCAGTGGGTGTCTGCACATAAGCGCCTGCACAAACACATCCTTTGCTAAAATGCCTTTCATCTTGTGACTTCATAGTTGAAACTGGGAAAAACCCAACAACTCAACCTTATGGTTATTTCTGATTACACAGCAATCCAAGCCTGCAGCCACTGTAAGAACCCCGAGGATGAGACAGCCTTTGACCCCAGACTCATGTGCCACAAGAAAACGAAAAGGAAAATCCAAAGAGGAGTGCCGCCATGATACTTTACAGATGGGGAAACAACGTAAAGACAGTAGAGATAACTTACCCAAGTCAGAAGTAAGGTCTGAGACCAGATCTCACAAGGAAGACCTATTAGGCTGCATGATTCCTTTCACTTTATCTATCTATCTATCTATCTATCCATCCATCCATCCCATTCAGCATAGGAAAACTCTCCAGAACATGCACATTCATTCCCACTCTGACCTCTGCTTTCCTCAGACTGTCATCTACAGGCATCTGGACGTCTGGAAGCACAGTTTTTCCATGAGGGAACCCAAGAGGGCTCTGTAATGACCAATGTCACATTTCCTATTGCATACCTCCATACAGTAAGGAAGCATCTTTGTGGCGGTGTTGCGCACAGAGCTGCTGGGAAGGGCAGGGTGGGAAGGAGAGGGTGGGAGGTGGTATCTGGGAGCCAGAGGCTACGAAGGACTCTGATCAGCTTGCAGGGTCTTTTTTTCCCCATAATGATAGAGACAACTAACAATTGTGCCTTTTTGTTATCTGAATTGGTTTCCCTGATGAGCACATCCCTTCAGAAGCCGCTGCAATGTTAATTTCCTAAATGATCAAAAAGCTTCTAAACTAAGAAAATGCTGCACACTCAGGGAAAGAGGGGAAGGGTTCAGAGGAATTGGAAATGACTTGTTATTCTTAAAAAAATCTGGGCCATCCTCTGAATGTTGTTATTTTTAAACAGTTCTTGTTTTATGTACGTGGAGGTACGTAAACACTTGCAGAGCTAATAAGGTTGAATGACTCGAGCAAAAATTAGGCCTAGCAAAAATTTTAACTCACAGGTTTCATGAACCTTGTTTGGGCTATTTTAAGTTACTATATCGCACATCTCCCTCAAGCCTACTCCAGTAAAGTAGCAGTTTCTTAACATGTATTTATCATGACCAGGGCAAACGAACTAATGTTACCAAGGGAAAACACGTCCAAGACACAGCTTTCACCTCAACTGAGCTGAAGAGGCCAAGATGTACCGTGATAAACACACCAAGGAGAGGGGGATTTGGCACTTATTATGGAACAACAACTGTTCATCTGCACGAGTGGATGGATTTTTTTAAAAAATCAGGGAAGGTGCTTGAAGGACAATCTGCTGAACTTGTGTACTTCTGTCCTCTCAGGACCAAGATGGACTTCTCTGGCAATTCCACCTCCTTGAAGCATGTTTACAGCTCTGTCCCTTTTTATTTTTCCTCCAGATTTCCACTGAGATTTTGTTCACTTCAGGTTTAATCTTACCTGGTGTGCTCTTTTAGGTCCATTTTTGGCTCGGCAGGTTTGTAGATCCTGCTCCGCTGCCCACACCTGACTCTGCTTTACCTGTGGATTCCTACTTGCTAACCCAGAAGAGTCTCCCCAGGGACGCTCAGCACGCTCACATCATTGTGGGGCACGCACACTCTGCGCTGACTGTTCTGCCCACAGAGCACAGTAAGTACAGAGCACATTCAGGTCAGGCTTTTCCAAAGTGGAATCATGCGCATCACTTTGGTTGTTATTAATATTTCATTAATTTCCCAGCTACAGTAGTCCTCCCTTGAGAGATCATTAATAAAATACCACCCAAATCAGCAAGATAACAGGCAAAGTGACCAAACTACAAAACAAGTTTAATTACCTTGATGCTATACCTTCGCAAGCACCAGCTTTAAATTAAAGAATTGTATAAACTAAAGCTTTGATGATGATGAGGGTCTATTGATTCCTATGTCTTGTCGTTTTAATTACTTCTCTGATTTTCCCCCTTTTCCTCTATTTTATTTGGGAGAAGAATGAAAGTGCCCGTAGGCGTTAATGGAGGTTAGCTGGGCGGATTTGAGCAAAACTTCCCGGGCACAAATCACTGACTGTGGAGCCACCTCACCAATATGCAAACCTCACAGGGAATTCAACGCTCCCCAAAGCAGTAAGTCTTTCAGGGATAAAGAAAAAGATGAGATTGCTCAATTAGCTAAATCCTATTTCTTCTCAGGTTAAAAATATAAATTTTGACAATAGCTAGTATCTGAGATTTAAAAGTAATCCAAACAAGAAAAGAAGCAAACAGCATTTTTGAGGTCTGCTCATAGAAATGACTTGGCAACTAACAAATTAACAAGCATGAGCTACACAAAGAACTAGAGCAAAGGGATGAAGCAGCACAAAAAAGAAAGATACTTAATGTTTCCTTAAAAATATACGTACATGGTGGCAGTGCTACACACAATGTCGAATCTGCAGGAGATACATGCTCCTCCTGTCAGGCTCTGGACTACGGCATATATGAACACGCTTTATGGAACAGTTGTTCACATGAATCCAAATAAGCACGTACAGAAATGCTTCAACCGCCTCCCATTTCTTTATCTGCAGATGATTTTCCCAACTTTCCTCCCCAGACTCTTCTCTTCTCCAGTTGTGAACAAGAACTTATTTCATACAAAAGTACTTACCTAACTTGTATTATTTCTATGGCTCTCCTACGGATATTTTTGTGCTTATTTTTTTTGAGCACGATCTGCTTTGGAATACCCCAAATTGCATAGGCCTTTGTCCAAAAATAAACTACACACCACTTGTGTTTAAAAATTAATTCAGATGACAATGATTTCAAATCAGATCTACTGATCACTAAAGAAAACATGCTCGCACTATTTTTTCCTTAAGATCCGTTAAATCCTCACAATGCAAAATACCATCAGTATAAACAAGATCATCAAAATTTGGCCCATAATGATTCTAGCGCCAATTCCTTTTGTGAGAAAATACGCAAGGGAAATGCATTTCACACTTTGACACTGATGACTTTTGAATTTAAAGTAGGAGTTTTTGTAAGCATACATAAAAGTACCTGCCATGTGCATGTGTGTGCACATACATACCTCGGTGTATACTAATTTTATTTTATAGAAAGTTCTATTGAACCTACAACAGAAATAAACACGCAATGTTGAGACCAATTCATGCCTGCCTTAATTCTTTTTAAAAAAAAAAAAGAAAAAGAAAAAAGTACATACACAGTTGTATATCTCTTGGTCTTATTTCTTTCCTGGTGAAAGTGTTCTCATTTCCAGCCTGGAATTAATTTACTGCACAGTAGGCCCTACCAAACTGTACTCTTTTTAAGCCTAGCAAAGGAAAAACGAAGTAGATTTGTTACACAGAGAAGAAGCTGAAAGGTAAGCACTTCTGCCAAGACAGAAAGTCAGTCAATAACTGATTCTTTGATGGTTCACTAAAAAAGCTGAATCTTTAGTGACAAAATGGGGAAACCATTTTGAAAATGCGCAGATTTAAAAAGAGGCAGCTACAACAAAGGAAAATAAGAGATTGATACATAAAATAAAGAAATAATTGTTGTAATCTTCTCTAACGCTTAGTATGACTTTGATCATCTTCGGTAACTCTTGCGATGCACAGCAAAATCAGGTCCAAAACACATTTGCATACAGGAACTTTTTTACAGTGCTCAAGATGCACTTCTTGAGTCACACCAAAAAGAAAAAACAATTTAAACAAGATGGCAGACAAACAGGTCACTAATCAAGCTCAAAGAAACACCAGCAAGTAATTCTCTTTGCCCTTCTGACAAAGTTCCATTAAACTTTGGCCTAACCAAAAGAGAACATTAACTATGGGGCCTCAAAGTGCTGAACGCCACCTCGATGACCAACAGTCGACCACACACTGAAACCTGTAAGATGGTTCAGTGAACAACTTTAATAAAGCCAAAGCTGTCAAAGCAGGAAGAAGTGGGGCTCTGTGCACAGAGGGGCTGCAGGACGCCGGGCTCTCAATGCAGGAGCCCAAGGCAGGCTCCGCGCCCAGGGCTCTGGCCAAAATGGCTGATGAGTAGGGGCTGTGTTTGGCATCAGACCTTGGAGCATTGTGCCCAGTTCTGGTAACAAAATCAGAATAAAGATGAACCGAATAAGGTTCAGAAATGAGCCATAATGATTAGAAATCATGATTTACAGTGAAAGGCTTCCGAACCGCCATCTATTGTCTTTGCTGAAATAGAGCTGACCTTACCACAGTCCGCACATACCAACACAGGGAACAGACACTGGATAGGAAAAGACTCTTCATTCCAGCAGACAAATATCCTGGACATGGTAAGTAATGCTACCGGAATCAAGGCGAGAAAAACTGCACGTGCTCTGAATGGGAAAAATTACCAGCCAGCCCAGCAAACAGCCAGAGCTGAGGCCAAGCTCCTTCATGGAAGTCTACCTTCCAAAGGCACAGGAGCCGTTGCCAGTACATAGAAATCAATGGCATTTTCTGGGCAGCTTCATGTAGGAGTTGTAACTACGTAATCACATTACCTTTTCAGGCTTCCTAATGACGTGATCTTTGGAAACCACAGGGTCAAATGGGGCTTAGTCCTCTAAAAGCCTGAGCATTTGAAATAAAATATGCAAATAATAACATGGAAGTCTATGAGCCTACTCCTGTAGGCAAACTCTTTGCTAGATTGTGCTCATACCTTGCAGGACTCGCTGGGGCCAGCACCCATACATCCCCACACTATATGGGCAGGGTTTGCAGCAGGGATCTAGTGAGATTTTCACCAAGGACTTCAGTGAAGCAAAATCCTGCCAGTACACCACCAAATCCTGCCCTACGTGCACAAGCATTCATTTGTTTCATCCCACTTTTACTATGAAACATGCCTGAAAACATTGCCCTGGGGAGCCTGAAAAAATATTAAAGTGATTACATAGTAATTTATGCAAATTGCCACGTTAATTTTGAGATTACTTAATTCTACCAAATGCCTGCAGTTTTTAGTGTCCTGTTCTGAGATGGCTCTTGAAACACTCCTTCAGAGGTGTGAACAAGGAAAGGTGTTGGAACAACCCTGCAGCACAGTGTCTCACACAATGCCACAAAAGCACAAAGGGAAAGAAACTCGCATCTTCTAAGAGGCCTGAAGCATTTCCAGAGGACAGGAAGCCATAACTGCTCGTTAGGGTCCAGTAGTACAAGAGAAATGAAGTGGAAGAGTAAAGGGATGCTGGGAGCAAAAGCACATGGGGCTCACTGTCTCGCCCGCTGTCGTCACACAACCACCACCACGATGAGGTGGCACAGGTGGCCGGCTACCTCTCTAACAGGACAAATTTCTTCTTCTGCATTTCTTCCTATTAACTTCCTAATTCCTCTGGAAAACTAAATTCACCATTTGCTAATTTGGACTGGAAGTCAGTGAATAATAAAAGCTTGTACCTCTACTATCCTCAAACCAGCTCTCACAGCCAACTTCACAATAGGTATCCCAGGAGCAGGTGCGTAGGAAACATGTTAATATAATGCAATGAGATCTACCTGTACAAAATTTGTTGCCATTTCTGATACGAAATATTGCCTGTTTACATATCCCAGTTTCAGACAGATTTGCTGTTAGCCACTGCTCATCCAAAGGTGGCCTGCTCTAGGTCAGTGGTGAAGCCGAACGGAAAGAGGATGCAAGCCCTCCCTGCAGCGCAGAGGAGCCAGGGAAATGCCACTCTCTCAGAGAGAAGGTGAAATGTTTGCCTGCTTTTAGTGAAGGAGGAGGAATGACTGAGGATCCCTGACTCTGTATGGTTGGTCTTAATTGCTGAGAGGCTCCACAGCCAATGGCCAGAGACCATCAGACATAGTGATTCCCTTTGGCCTGAATTTCTATGAAGTCCAAACTCTATCAGTGGCTAAATGATAAACTCACACATTTATGATTATTTAGTCATGATTGCCTTGATGGAAAAGACCTCAAAGAATGTAAAAAGCGTCCATATGTTTTGAATAAATCAGTTAAGAATAGAGATTTTATCGAGCAGCACATTAAAGCAGATGGGCACAGTGGAATAAGCTTCCAGCCTTAATTAGTAAGGAAAACAGTGACCTGCTTTCAATTTAAAAAAATATACACAGTAATAATTTACAGGACACAGAGCATACCATGGCCTAAGTAAACTCCAGGTCTGGCTGACTGTGAACCACCAGTACAGTATGTCTTGCTAATGCTCAGAGTATGCTTTTAATATGCAAAATGTATCCCTAAAAGGATACTAAAAGCCTCACATTAGCATATTCTGGATGATCTTTGAATACACTATCAGCGCAAGACAGGCAGAGACTCACTGTCATGGCCTAATTAAAAACGAATAGTGTAGCATATTGACCTAACAAAAGTAATTTCTTCATCTCAATTCACTTCTGTTCTTTTTAGTTCTTTGGCTGGAGCCAGTGAAGAAAGTCATAGAATCATAGAATT